>CAOLHI010002757.1:0-228732 GCA_948474755.1 Ctenosaura bakeri | reverse complement strand
TGTAATTAGTTTAAAATGGAAGCAGATGTGCTCGATATCTTCCTCACAGACATGCAGATTGTCAAAGCTATTCAGCAGTGGAATATGCTGCCTTGGAGTGTGATGGAGGTTTTTAACCTTTGGAGGTTTTTAAACAGGCTGGACGGTCATCTGTTGGGGGTGCTTTGATGTCTGTTCCTGCATAGCAGGGGGTTGGACTGGATGACTCTTGTGGTCTCTTCCAACTCTATGATTCTATGAGCGGAAGGGGCTTGTTTGCTAATCCTAAACTGTTTTAGCTTTAGATCTGAACCGGGTCACCTATTACAGTTTTTAGAATTTGGATAGCAAGAGGAATTTTTGAAAGAGGGGTGGGAAAACTGGCCAACAAGAAGCATTTAACCCACCAAGTGGCTTTTTTTTTGGTCTACCAAACCATCTAAAGCTATCTTATTACCAATTTTAGGGTGCAAAAATTGTCCCAAACTAGTTAAACTAGTCTTAGAGGCATGGTAGACAGTAAAAACACCTTTATCCCTGCCCCCCATTTGTCTCCAGCACCATCAACATAGTGTTATTATCTGTTAAGATGTACAGATCTGAAGAGTGTTTGAGAATTTTTTTAAATGGTGTATGATATACAAAACCTAAATACTCTGAAGGCATCCAATCGCCTTTGATCTTGGAAACTAAGCACTTGGATGAGAATCTGCCAATGAACACCAAGTGTTCTTGGCTATATTTCAGAGGGACACAACGGCAAACCACTACTGAGTTTTTCTTGCCCAAGAATACCCTATGAAAGTCATGGGGTTGCCATAGGTTGACAGGCAACTCAAAGGCGCATACGTACAGGAGTACATCTGATCTATTAATCGAAATGAATTCTTAACATCTGAGGGACAGCACAGCTAGTGCCAAATTGAACAGATGATCAGAGAGGACAATTCATTTTTCTTGTTTCAGAAAAGAGTATCAAAATTAACATGACAAAAAGGACATTTGCTCTCTGTGTAGGGTTGCCAGAGGGAAAACTGGAATGAACGGTCATGTGGAAGAGGGAATTTCAGCTGGTGTTGCTTGTGCACACAAAGTAACCAGCAAACACTAGCTGAAATTCCCTCTTTCACACAACCATTCAAAGTTACAGGAACCCTCTCCAGTTTGCACTCTAGCAGCCCTGTGTCTCCTGTGGCTAAAGGTAAGGAGTCTCCAATTTGCAATGACAGGTCTGAGGCCATTCCCACACTAGCCTGTTATAGCGCTACGATTCCACTTTCAACATCCTCTGGAATCCTGGGGTTTGCAGTTTCGGGATTCCAGAGGATGTTGAAAGTGGAATCGTAGCTCTGTAACAGGCTAGTACGGAAACGGCCTTAGATCTGAGATACAACAGTAAACAAAGGGGAAAGTAACACTGAGCATAAGCAGTACATTTACCCTGCCTACCAATAACCCCAACTAGTTTGCACATCTTTTAAGATTCTGGAAATGGAAGGGTTACACATTTCATCTATTTTTCTCCCACTCTTCAGCATACATTTCTCTCAACATAACTAACACATTCAAAGGGACTCTCCAATCCCTTTTAGCCTCTTCTAACAGGCCTGTAAGGTAGTTAAGAGGGAGAGAAAACAAGTGGCTGATCTCCCAGTGAGGCTGCTAACGAGAGTGGTGATTTGAAGCTCTATTTCCCTAGTTTCAGCTGTCCTAATCTCTGCACAGTTTATGACTTTTTAAAATTTCAGAAACCGTTATCTTGAAAAAAACGATTCAAGAGCATTAAGCGCCTCAGTCAAGAAAAATTTCTACAAATAAGATCCTGTTTACCTCGGCTGCACATTAATATTACAAAATTATGTAGGAGTTCCTTAAAAACAAGGATGAATCATCATGGCTACAGCTGCAAGTGTGTAAAGCAGGAGCTCACATAGGCCATTTCCGCACTAGCCTGTTGTAGCACGATGATTCCACTTTCAACAACCTCTGGAATCCTGGGGTTTGCGGTTTCGCCCCTCCCGAAACCGCAAACCCCAGGATTCCAGAGGATGTTGAAAGTGGAATCATCGCGCTACAACAGGCTACTGCGGAAATGGCCTTTGCTGGGACTGTTTCAAAGCCCAGATCCAATAATAGGTTAAGAGAAGCGAGGCCAACTTAAGAGAACTTCCTGCATTTTTGAAGGGACAAATGAATAAAGTTGAAAAAAAAATCTGATCAAATCCCGTTTATGGCGTACGAGAACAGTTCATTGTTTGACAAACTCGGGACTGCCTCTCGTCTGTCCAGTTGGAAGACGGTATTCTTTAACGCCATACGCTACAGAATGTACGTAGTTCTTTTACTTCCCAGCAGTGGCTACGCCGGAACTCAGAGAACCAGCACAGAAATTGCGGATCTTGCAAGGAGGCGCAATTTTTCCGTGTTACGTTGCGTGGGGTTCGCTTCAGCGCTGTGGCAGAGACGACCTTCGAGAATAGGCGGGAAAGGAGGCTTTCACGCAATGCGTTAGCTGGGACCTAGAGCTACGTGCCTTCCGTACAACCTATCTTAGTGCCGTTTAGAGCGCAATCAGCGTAAGCGGGTTTATATTTTTTGTAAGCGAGAAAGAGCAGGGAGGCTTCGGCCTCTCTTTCCTCCCCGGCTATTCAGGGACGTCTCTTACGCAATAGTCGGCTAGACCGATAACGTAAGAAGAGGCGAGCTAGGGTGACGGCGGCCATTTTGTGTCAGGAGGCCGGAGAAGAAAGACAGGATCCCGTTTAGCGCCGAGCGATTCCGGACTCGGTTCGGCCCGTCGGAGGCTTCGGGAATTGACCGCAGTCGGCTCTTTAGTCAAGGAAACAAAGCTGCTAAGGCTGTTTACGTGGAGATTTAGCTAGAACTGCGGTCGGTTCCTTAGAGCCTGGCCTCCAACCGTTCGCTTTATCAGCCCAAGCAGTCCAGCGTCGGGACCCTCTTTCGGCCTGAGAGGATGCGAGGCTTCGGAGACCGAGGCCGCGACCGTGACCGCGGCGGGTAAGTAAATGAGGAAGAGAACCGGGGTTTACAGTTTGCGCCCCTCTGCCTTTTCCCTATTCTTCTGTCTGTTCTGTGACAGAAAACCATCAGATGTAGCTTCGTTATGTGTTCCCAGGCCAGAAGATCCCGGCCTTCTGACTTTTCTGCCTTCGTTTAACTATTAAAGCAGAGAGGGCCCGCCCAAAGGCAAGCCCGGTAAAGGGAAGGCGTGAGAGAAAAGCGAGGAACTGGTTTTTGAACGCGTCCTACTGACTGGAAGCTGACTTCGTGGAAGGCGGCGGCTCCCAGTAAACATGGCCAGTCTCGAGCCGCGCGGAGAAGAGCTTCAGAATGGCTTAAGGCCGCAGCTCTCTCCGGGCCTTCCGGGAGTCAGCTTTTGTATGTGGTTCCCCATAAGTGAGGCTTTCCTTTCATCGACGAGAGAAGCTGCGTCTGATGACTCGTTTCGTTTGTTATGCAGTAGTCCCTGCAGTCGCAGAAGTCGGGGTTGGATATCATGGAGCGATTGGAAAATGGCGTCACAGTATGGAGGCGAAAGTATGGCTGGAGGAGGGGCTGTGGGCCCACGAAGGGGTGGAGATCTGGGGGAGGAAGCCGGAGGCCTTGGGAGGAGAGAGGTGCAGGCCCGGAGGACAAAGTTTGCTTCTCCTTGTTTTTCATTGCTGTTCAGATGGCAGAAAGCTTTGAAGGACTGCCTGTTCAGCTCATCAGCAGCTCTGACCCCCATAGACTTTGTATCCATTTTTTTCTTTATTACCGTTCTCGTCTTTCTTTGAGATATGGTGGAATACCTAGTAGAAGCTGATACAGAGTTTTCCTGGGCTGTCAGTGTCACTTCTAAATCAGCAATAGGTACAAGGAGAATGAGATTTAAATACATGAAATAAAAATATATAATCAATATGATATATAGTATGTTGTGTTGTAATTTTTCTCTTTTTCACCTTTATGTTATTCAGGTGGTGTTTTTGTTTTATTCTGTTATGTATTGTCCCTTTATATTAAATTAATAAAATATAAAAATTAAAAAAAAATATATCAGCAATAGAAATAGCATACTAAATACAGCTGCAGAGGCAACGTGACTAATCTTGTTAAAATTGTTGGAGATGTTCCACTACATCATAAGCCTGTTTTACTCTATCTGTGATAATGGGGGGAAACTTACGATTTTGTGATTCTGTTCTGGTCATTCTTGTGCCTATTTGGGATAGTAGCCTAAAGGGAGAGCTTGTCTCATGAAGTACTAAATAGTTTAATTCACATGTCATTTGCTTCTTATATGTTACTTCTGCTGCAACCCTAATTGGGCATGTTACTTGCTATATGCACTATTGAAGTTTGGGAGATTTAACTTTTAAGTAAATATGTTTTGGATCAGTATTCAGTTAGGAAGGACTGGTGTCACGTTACTGCAGTATGTTGAAATACAACAGTTCCAGGAGTAGCTTTTCCAATGGCTACAACATCAATTGAAATATTACCCTGAGAGCTACTTGTCGTAGTTATTGTCATAGCTATGATAACTACGTTAGTACTGCTTTTGTTAAGTTGGTAGTCAGAACTTTTAGCACTTAATGTAGCCTTCACCTTTGTGCTTGTGTAACTTATAAGTTTGGAGTATGCTTATTTAGTGCAGTTGATACTCCAGTTTTTAAGTATTTCTGTTAGTTATGTTACAAACTTTCTATGACAAGTTCTAATTCAGAAATAAAGCCAAAGGTGTTTAATGGGGCTTACTCCAAGGAGACTGTGCATATCAGTAAAGCCCAAAAGTTTGAGAAGGTGTTCATCTTTGTCCTCAAAGTGCTTGTTAATCATCAAGAGGGGTATAACAGAATTAAGAATAACATTTTTTATTGTATCAGGTAAACATGTTGAAACAAAAATAAGATCAAGAGTAGCCACATTGGTCCTAATTCTCCTCAGAAAGTACAGAAATTGAACTCTTAAAACTGAACTAAATGAAATTACTCTTATGAGAAGATTCTTGAGAATGTCATGTTTGGCCAGAGCACGTCTTGCTTGATATTTCAGAACTTCCACTTCCTTTTCATGAGTAAACTTACAAAATAGTAAGCAAAAGGAAAATGAACATTGTAGTCAGTAGTAAGAGAAGCAACTTTGAAGAAGGTGTAACATCTCTGAATTACAAGTATTTTTGCAGGGGCACAATGGAGAAGATCATTCCTTTTAAGATTGGTTAACTGTTGTCAAAGTGAAAATTGGGACTTGGTGCTGCTGTTGACGTTTTCTCTTGTTTTGTCACATCTCTGAGATGTTGTGTGACAGTATTGTAGGGTCAAGGGAGCCAGAAACAGTTGAGGATAATGTTAGTAACTCATTTAGTGATGGACAACTTCTGTGGAGGAGTATTTACTGATTACAAAATTGTGAGCATACTTCAGGAAGTAACTCCTGAATTATATTGATTTGATTATTGATAAGCTCTTTAGTTTTCTTAATAACAGCACAGTCATATGCATATTTACTTTAAAGTAAAATTCCACCATGTTCAGATGGTCTTACTGCTGTATACTATTTATGATGCTTTGGGCTGCGATCCTGTGCATATCTGGAATAAACCCAGTGGACTTAATTAAAAGTAATTTCAGAGTAAACATGTTCAGAATTAGCATATGTGGCTTTGACAGTATGACCTGTTGCCATTTAAAATGCATTGCAGTAGTTAGATTTTCAATAAGCTGTTACTGAATTATCTGTTAAAAAGACCTGTAGATTAGTCACCTTTCTTTTGATTTCACTTCTCTTTTGAAGTTTCCATTGGGAAGTGATGTTAAGGAAGACTTAAAAATGTATTTTCACATTTGAAAAATTTTAGTTTTCCTTAATTATAATTTCACAAACTTATTAATTAACATGCTTTTGCAAACATGTATAACTTGATGGTTTGGTTACTTCCTGAAGCAGAACTGTCTTATTTTAGTAAACAACAATATTTATGTTTTCTCTTACATTTACTTTTTGTTAGTTTGAGGTATATCAAAGCAAGTGGATAGAGAGAGGACATTAATTTATGTTGCTTTATTTAACTTCAGTCATTGGATATTGAATGAATATGACATTTTCCAGATTTTTTCTCAGATTAATGCACAAAAAAGGGGTTAACATGTCTTCTTCAAACACTTAAATATTTTTTCTTCTATAATTTCTCAAGGTTTGGCAGTCCTCTTCCTCCCAAAAAGTTTGGAAACCCTGGAGAACGTCTGCGTAAAAAAAAATGGGATTTGAATGAATTGCCCAAGTTTGAGAAAAACTTCTATGTTGAACATCCAGAAGTGGCAAGGCTCACTCCAGTATGTTTTCCCTTTCTCTTTCCTAGTTCTAATACTTTCTGTTTCTCTTTCCTAGTTCTAATACTTTCAGTTTAGTGCTGCCCATTATATGGAAAATAAATAGAATTATTTCTACAGAAAGCTTTGTAATTCTGCACATTGTACTAGCAATATTTTCAGATTTTTTTAAATTGATCAAATTATTTCTATACCATTATTTTTGTGGTAGAGACAGGGCAGAGTACATTTTCTGGTTTGCAAGAGCTGTGCAGCTTGGTCACTTGAAATCCAATTTTGCCCATAAATCATTTTGTTATCTCTGCAATTCGTACTTAGAATCTGTTTTTATGCATGTAATTCACATTCCAAACTGATGTGATTGTTTCATGAACTGTTTTAATTTTTCTAAATGTGAACATTTGGAATGTGTATCCTGAAGAGAATGTTCTCAAACTTTTTGCAACAAGATGATAGTTATGTGTTTATAGAAAAGAAAGCTGACTAAACGTTTACATTTTTAATTTTTAGAAATAGTAGGATGTGACTTGACTACAGTTCTGTTTCAGTATGAAAATAGGTCGGTTTTTTCCTTGACAATAATTCAGAGAAAGAACTTGTAAACAATGCCCAGATGAATCCAGAATGATATTTAATAAGTGTATCATGCTTAGTAGTATAGCTTTTGATTAAATGTATTTGTTCATTGGTATGTTGGATGATGTTTTGGACATGAATTCCAACCCTAATTTAGGAATGAATTTGGTAACTTTGTGAAAGTGAAACTTAACAGGGAGAAAAAAATCTGTATCAGATTGGGCTATTAGAACAGAGCTACTGTTGTAAAAGGATTGTGCTAAATGCAAATGGATGGAAAACATTTGCGCTTATGAAAGTAAAGAGGATCACGTGCCTCTTAATGATTACCAGTGTTTACATACAGAAAAAAAATTGTTGCTTCTCACAAGGTGTTTTTTGCTTTTTCACCCCTCTAAATAGTATGAGGTGGATGAACTTAGAAGAAAGAAAGAGATCACAGTTCGAGGATCAGATGGTTGTCCCAAGCCAGTATTTGCCTTCCACCAGTGTAACTTTCCACGTAAGTATTTTGCGGTATGGCTGAGCTCTAGTGCTGGTTGATAAGGTGGGGGGGAACTTGCATGTATTTACTCCAAAGATTGTCTTCAGGTGTAGCTTGGAGAATCTTCTCTCTGAACCTATTGGCCCAAATTTATAAATCATAGTAGATGTTCTATCTGTATGTATTTTTCTAACCTGATTTTTGATTTGTGTATCTGTTTAAACTTTCAGAATATGTAATGGATGTCTTGATGGACCAACATTTTTCAGAACCAACCCCAATTCAATGTCAGGGCTTCCCGTTGGCCCTTAGTGGTCGTGACATGGTGGGCATTGCACAGACTGGCTCTGGAAAAACATTGGCAGTATGTATTTTTGAATTTTTGTAGGATTGTTTTGTCTACACATCTGTTTAAGGTGCTAATGGGTGACTAGAGATGTATTGCCTCCACCATCACTAGAACATTAAAGTCTGGCTAAAAACAACCAGTTCTGCGCTCTTTGGAGTATGCACAATATGGCTTTTTGCCACATCTCCGCTGAAGCCAGTTACACACCTGTGTTCAAAGCCAGAAGTCAAAATGGGGCAGAATGCTCTGTTGCACCCCAGAGAGTGTGATTGGATGTTTTTGGCCAAAACATAGCAGGTAGGAAGTGGGTTGCATGGGGCCCGTGGCTCATGCTGAGCCCACCCCCGCTCTGAAGGAAAAAATATTTTACTCTGTTCAATTACAGTTGATATGACATTTGTAAGAACAAAATGCAAAACAACCTTATTTGTGTTATAGGAATCTAAACTATAAATCATCCATAAGGCTGGTTACATGCTGAATTTGTACATGAATCTTGTATTTATTGTATACTGACTATGGAACATCCCATGAAGATTGGTCATATGTCAATAAGGGTGTGACCTCCTCATTTTGTTTCATGTAATCTAATGCTGTATGTATTTACTTAAGCAATTAAGTCCCACTTTTTATTGCAACTTGTGTTCATGAAAATATAGACAGATTTCAGTCTTAGACCACTACCATATTTAAACATATGAAACATTTGCAAGCACCCCTATTACTACTGAGTTATGAGGTATTATCATTGCTTATGGTTGAATAGTGTCACTGTGAAGGAAATACATGTTCATAGCACACGTGTTCCCTTGTACATTAGTGTACACATAGGTGTAGCAGTAATAGGAGCATCCTCTGCTGCAAAGAACTATCAGTCCTGCTCTGCTGCTGGTCTATCAGTCTCATTGGCTGAAGGATGATGTTGCTGTTTTGCCTGTGACCTCTTAAAATAAATACATAGTTGGATTCAGTGAGGGGTCTGTAAAACTTAAGCAGTGCAAAATCTGTGTAGGTCTGAGGATTATGAGAACAATACAGCATTGGAACTTGACAACTTTTCGCCTTTCTCTCATCCTCCATAAATGCAGACCTCTGAAGGTCAGCTTGATTGCTTTTGGCAGTATAGGGAGGTAGAAGGTACAAATCAGGGTTTCCTCAACCATTGTTTTGTAGAACCCTAGGGTTTCACAAGAAGCTGTGAATAAAAAGTAAACTTCTTTTGAGCTGTAGACAGAATTTTTATTTAGAAGTTTCCTGAGATCTGAAAATATTTCGACGGTTTCACCAGAGTAAAAAGGTTAGGAAAGGGCGATTAAGTTATTATTAAAACTATTCATGGAGAACTGCAATTACATACCCATTCTTGAAAATCATTAATCAACCATTGCCTTGGTTAGCCACCATTTTTATCTCCACTAATGTATATTTGTTTCTGTCCGTTTTAGTACTTACTGCCAGCAATTGTTCACATCAATCACCAGCCATATTTGGAAAGAGGGGATGGTCCAATTGTGAGTACTTTTTTTGGCGTTTCTTTCTGTGTACCTGTATTGCTGTGTACACATATTGTGTCTGTACACACATGAGTCTTGGATGAAATCTCGCTTAGTATTTTTGATGGCTTCCTTTGTAGTGCTTGGTTTTAGCTCCTACCCGAGAGTTGGCCCAGCAAGTCCAGCAGGTGGCTGATGATTATGGTAAATGTTCAAGACTGAAGAGTACCTGTATATATGGAGGAGCACCCAAAGGTCCCCAGATCAGAGACTTAGAGAGAGGTAATTAATTGTGGGTTGATGTTGTGCCACACTGGTTATAGAAGACCAATTTGCTCAGCCTCAATATGTCCATGTTTTATTAAGTACAAAAAGTCAGTAATAGAAACTCAGTCTCATAAAATCAACTTCGCATGAATAGTTGGTAGATTAGTTAAAGTGGGGATTGAGGCCATTTGTGTGCTCCGTGGCTCCCAGAACAGCAGGAAGTCAAAGGATGTCATGTCTAATTGTTGAAATTGGCCGAAAAGAGCTGATTTTCACAGAATGTTTTGGTTTGGCAGTAACCCAGGTCCAGGCGTAGGGGTAAAATCACCATGCCTTTTGCGGTGACGGGGGGATTTTGATAGTGATTGTAATGCCCTTCAGCTGTGAATTGACCACATTTTTTTTAAAAAAAAGGGAGGGTCTGGGAACCTTTAGGGAGCCACAGCCTCCCAGGACCACATGTGGGCTGTGCTTTCCCAGTCTCTAGGCTATAGCACAGGGGTGGGTAACTGTGGCAGGATTTCGCAGCACCCTGGTACCTGTTCCTGCCAAAAAACGTGCCCCCTGCCCATAAGTGCCTTTTTAGGGAGCATGAGGCCGTTGTTCCTGGCCATTCCTGCCCCCCCAGAGGGAATTTGGGATCTTCTGTGGCCAAAAATAATTCTTGAAACATTATACAAAAGAAATTTTTGACCCTTGGAGGGGTCCAGGAGGTCTCCAGACATGATGGAAATGACCTCCACACCTTTCCCAGGTCATTTGGGGGAATTTTTATCCAAAGCCATTTTTTTAAGCTATGGAGGGCCCTGGGTGCCATATTATTATGATAAAGACTCAGGAACAGGAAGTGAGAGTTGTAATGCAGATGGTTTTTGATTTTGATATTTGTTAAGATTTTTAACTTGAGGGGCCTAAGTTTAATTGAATATTTGTGGTTTTTTTGTGCCTCTTTTCTCAAATATTCCTTGAAGGTGTTGAAATTTGCATTGCTACACCTGGACGTCTAATTGATTTCTTGGAGGCAGGGAAGACTAACCTCCGTCGATGTACATACCTTGTACTGGATGAAGCTGACAGAATGCTGGATATGGGTTTTGAACCTCAGATTCGTAAAATTGTTGATCAAATACGGGTATGCAAAGCCTGACTATATTAGCTTCTGTTGCATTCTCATTTTAAAGAGCATCATCCCAAAAATGCACTTTTTTTTCCCTCAGCCTGACAGGCAGACTCTAATGTGGAGTGCCACTTGGCCAAAGGAGGTGCGCCAGTTAGCTGAGGATTTCTTGCATGACTATGTCCAGATCAACGTGGGCAATCTGGAGCTGAGCGCCAATCATAATATCCTGCAGATAGTGGATGTATGCATGGAAAGCGAGAAGGATCATAAGTATGGATGCTGTTATATTCTGCTCATTTTGCTTCTAAACTAGATACCCCCACACATACCTCCACAATGCATCACTCTTTTAAGTTGAGATGGGGCAGTCCCAAATATAACTTGGTATTGATTTTACCCTTTTCCTTTGTTACTGGGCTTTCAGAGTACCTACAAGAAGAGTACCACATATTAATTGTTGAATAAAACTAGAAACTTGAAGCAGAAGTACTTTGTATCAGCACACTAGGCTAAGATGGTTCTTAACGTGCCATTTAAATGTCATCCATAATAATTTATAGATGATTCAATAGTTTTAAAGACCAAGATCCTGTTGTGTTTCTCTCTGTGCATTGGTGTAGGAAGGTGACAAAAGGAGAATAGAGTCAGCTGCAGTGTGCCTGTTTCTTGAATGTCTGGCTCATGAGATGGGGATTATTATTGTCTTTTTCCTCCTTTTGTAACTGCCACAGGCTTTGCCTCAATCAGCATAAATATACCCATGAATACTCAAGATTCCAGCAGTGATGAACTTATTAATTACATTAAATAAATTATTGTATCTAACCTGTTCTTTTGTATAATTTGTGATTTTTTTTTATCTTTTGGGAAAGACTGATACAACTGATGGAAGAAATCATGGCTGAAAAAGAAAACAAGACAATTATTTTTGTGGAAACCAAACGAAGATGTGATGATCTAACTCGAAGAATGCGTAGAGATGGGTAAGTCTCTTGGTTCTAATTTGAACAAGTATTGTTGAAGGAAGAGATGTTAGATTTGTAATGGAATTTTATCTATAAAAGAAATGATGTCACTGCCTTGTTCAGTGTAGTGAGTATAGAAGAAAACAGGCTGCTTGTAATTATGAGATGCCCATTCATACAATTTTATCAAACAATTGTTGATAAAGAAGTGCACTAAGAAATAATTAACTAGTGACATTTGAAAGCTGACACAGACATCCAGGCTGTAATTGTGGTGCAGTTAAATGTCATGAGCCCTACATTTGTTTTGGTGGTATCTTCATGGGGAACTTTATCTCATGTATTCTCTAGCCACATTTTTTATTACCATGTTTCCTTAAAAAAGTTGTTTCTCCCAGTGTTCTTTTTGCTGTGCGTAAAGACTTCCATAATTGACTGTGATCGTGTTCTTAAGACACTAAGTTCTTTGTGTAATTATTAATTATTGAACCCATCTTTTTCTGTTTGTTGTAACATGTTAATACTTCTAAAACTCATGCAGGCACAAGCTGAAACTAATGGAAGTGTTTTGTTATTTTTAGTTGGCCAGCTATGTGCATTCATGGAGATAAGAGTCAACCAGAGCGAGATTGGGTGCTTAATGGTGAGTATTAGGAAGAAGCTAGTGAATGTTACTAGTGAATGTTTTAGCTGTGGATGGTGTGATTCACAAATGATACAGTGATGTAAGCTTACTGTGAGTCTTATCTAAATGCTTAATATGCTTGTTTAACTTCTTTAAATGTTAGTTTCAGTATTCACATTGAGCTACTTTTTGATGGAAATAGTATGGGGGGAGCAAATATAGTTTTGAAAATTAATATTCAGGGCTAACGCCAGATAATTTACATCATACTATCCTAAAATGGGTCAGTGTGAACCCTTCAATTTAAACATAAAGTCTGTGTTTTTAAATTTCAGTTTTGTCTCTAATATAAATGTACCTCAAGATGGATTCTCTTCTTTCAGAATTCCGTTCTGGAAAGGCTCCTATCCTCATTGCTACAGATGTTGCATCTCGTGGGCTAGGTTTGTACACGTGGGCTTCTCTGGCCTGCTTTTCAGCCTGTTTCTTTAGATTGGCAGTTCTGTTCCAAAGAATTATAAAGCGTGACTTTCCCCAACATGTAAAATGCCTTTTTTAACATTGATCTTTTTTTCTTTCATATTCAAAATCTCTTCCTGCTCCTAATGAACAGGCTTTGGTCTGCAGCAAGGCCTAGGCATGACTAATCGATCGCCAGTGGGGAGAAGAGACGTCCAGTTACTCAGCCCAATTGTTTCAACACACCCATCTCCTTTTCCTGCTCCAGCTTTTGTGGCTGGATGGCTAGGCACTTTTTCGTAATTACTAAGTGGCAGAGCAAACAGTGTTTTAAAAAATCCTTTTTATCTCCACATGCATTACTAACATAAGTGCACCTTAACATGCTAGATAAATAGACCCTCCCCCAGCTCAGAAACACTGCTTCATATATGTGAACATACTTTTTTTACACAAATCTTCTACCTCACTTCTCCTCCTAGACTGGACAGTTGAGGTTAAATAAAAGCTGCAAGGGATTTATTTCAGTAGTACAAAAATAGTTTCTCTTGGATGCTTGAGTAAACACTAATATTTTTAACCTAGTCATTAAGTTCTGCATCTCATACTGTCAGAAATGTCAGATTCTATAGTCATTGTAGGTATTTGAGAACCATAGAAGAAGGTGATGCTTGGTAATGGGATCTGTTTGGTAGTGTTTAGGTTAGTGGGCTGACCCTTCATGGCACATCTCACACTGAATCAGGGCGATAATCCCTTAGGTTGTTCGGAGAGACTTACTTTCAAGACATGAGCATTTGTCACTTTCAGGTAGTTTTAGAAATAATAAGGGTAGCTTGTTCTCAGTTCCCCTGAAAAGTGATGAACATATGAAAAAAGTTGGTAGTCTTCACTCACATAATGTAAATTTTCCCCATGCCATCCCTTGAATTGTCCATTCTGTAGAGGTGTTAACGTGGATTTCAGTCTCTGTCCTCTGGGGTCATGTCTGGATCTGTGCAGGTAGAACTTGGACCTGTTAGGAGAAGGGGTGAGGCCAGATTTTTTTTAATGAAAGATTTTCCTTGGCAGTGTTTTTTAAAGCAGGCTTGCTGTGTGCTGGTAGCTTCTTTGTGCATCTTGCCTAGACACTTAAAATCAGCCCTTTTCTCATATTTCCCCAAAACAACTCATTTGGATACTATTTAAAGAAAACAGTCTCCCCGTTCTGACTTCTCCACTTCACTGAGGCTGTGGGGAAAAGGTACCAGGGTCTGTTTCTTGTTACTAAATAACATCTTGGCTTGTTTTGGGGCCCAGAGTTTGCTGCCTTATTAAAAACATGATACCTAACTGGCAGACCTCTGGACGAATTCCTCCAAGTTCCTGGAAAGTGAAGGCTTCTACCTAAAACATAGAACAGGGGCGCGCACTTTTTTTTGGATGAGTCACCAGGGTTTTTCCTTCTCTCAAATGAACATTGATCTCAGAAAACTTCCAGGTAAGTTGAGTCCCCCCAATGGCTTCTTTGTGAATAATTGCCAGGCGAGAATAACTCACCCTCTGCACTGTTTTTACTTTTAAAGAAAAAATTGGTTACACTTCACTCTGTTAAAGTCAAATCATTAAATTTCTTTTTGTTTGTTTTCTTTAACAGAAACTTTGATATCAGCTGCCGATCACTCAGTGCAGGTCTGGGGACATATCTACATTGGTGGTCGAAGCAGCTCTCTAGATGATGGTGTTTGTTAGTTTTCTGCCCCTCCCAATTAATGTTCAGTCCTTTTCCGGGGGCATCTCAGTGGGTATGCATCCCCAGTTAGTCAGATACATTTATTTATTTGTAGAATGACCAAGAATTGAATCTGTACATCTCTGAAGATACATTATGACAGTTTGATATCAGTGCAAGGTAGATTGCAAGTAATTTTTTTAGTGTGTGTTCCCTTCCCACCCAGTCAGATAGTGTGGATCTGATACACACCTTTCTAAGGTGAAAATTGCCTTCACCCCTTTTCTTTCTTTTCCTTGTTATCCCATGGATTTCCTACCAAAATCCAGTCATTGATGCCTTCATTATTAACTTACAATTTTTATGTTTTCTAACAAGAATATGCTTCCTGATATTCATTGTAGCCACTTTGCTAATGGATGTACAGAATGGGATTTACTGAAGCCCATAGCCTTGTTTGTCAGACTCCAGTTAAACCCTAGCTGTGAAGATGTGAATCCACTAAGTGTATTATCCTGACCTTATCTTAACACTTGCCTTTTGAGATACTTGCATCAAGGACCCTAGCTGGAGACTCGCGCTGCCCCTGTGAAATCTGCCTTCTCACTTTTTGGTGTGATTCAGGACTTTGGAGTCTGGAAAGATTGAGGAGCCCCCCCTCTCTGTAATAAGAAACAGACACCGCCCTCATTTGCCACTACTGCAACCCTCCTCATTTCCCCCTGCCCCAATCCTTTTATTTGAAATTGATGCAGTCTGGGCTATAGATGCAGCCTGATCTTTTGGATGTAATTTTTAGCATCTTTATTTTTGACAATTGCCCCCTTAAAGCCCTGTGAGGGGACAGCAAGCGTTGGAGGACCTGAAACGTTTACGTGAACCCAGGTTCTCAGGCGCTTGGCAGCCAAATGGGGCTACAGAGAAGCATCTAAGCCAGTTCACAGAGCGAGCGTGTGTGGGGACTTCTCGCTGCCACGGACCCTTGATGCATGCTCCCCGCGCTCCAGTGGTCCCGTGTCAGAGGGCGGAGTTTTCGAAAGGAGGCCGCCAAAAATAAAAGGCAAAGAGACGGGATCGGCTGCAGCGATTTCCCACAGGAGGAGGGAGTGTGCATCGGTCTGGTAACAAAACAGGGAATGTTTCTCATTTTTAAAAGGAAAGTCAATCTGTGTTTTATCTTGGATATATCTAAATATTCTCTGTAAAATGCAGATTTATTTTTATAAGTGCGAGTTGTAATTTTTAATGTAAAATTGCTTTTTCTGAATGTTGGACAAGTTTTATCAATGCATTGTTATTTTCTCACCTCCGTACTTTTGAAATCTCAGATTTTTTTTTCTAATGTTTTGAATGTTTGTATCTGAGATTATCTCCTTAAAGTCAAGTTAACTTCAGGCAGTGGTAGAAGTCAAATTGAGTTTGAATTGGTGCTATGATCAGCAGTTAGCATGGTGAACCTTTCAAGAGGGAAAATCTAAACAGTCCAGCTGTTTACTGTTCCAAATTGGCAGCCTTTACCTCAGCTAGAATTGGGGTGCCTTGGGTGGCAAAAGCAAGCATGTATTAATTTAGCTATTATAAAACTTTATGAAAAAATGTTGCTTGTTAAAACTTTCTGGTGGCTGGAAGGTAAGTGTTAACTAGATTTGTAGACTTCTCCTAACAGAGTTAAAGGCATTTGGCAGTTCTTTCCTTTGCCCAGTCCAGTTTGCTGTGTCTGTAAAAAGAGTAGCACATTTGTTTTGTTTCTGATAGGCTGTTGTGGAGTAAAAATGCCTGTATTCCACAAGTCAGATGTTCAGTCATCAGTATAATGTGTGTTTTCATGATGTGCATGCAGCAAAGAATGGATGAATTTGAGAGGAATGGTGAACTGCTTTGGCTTGTCAGCTTTGGAACACAAATTCTTGGTTCCCATGGGCATATACGTCTATATATCAATTTAGCCTTTTGCTCTGTTGGGAAGAGTCTTTACTGTCATTTTTACTTCCAACTACTAACTTTTTTCTTTTCTCTTGTTACTGTCACTTGCATTTGTGCTCCCCACCTTCTGTTGGCACATCCTTCTTCCACTACCCTCTCCTGAACCCCTCACTGTGCTTTGGTTGCCTCACAAGATGTGGAAGATGTAAAGTTTGTGATAAACTACGACTATCCAAACAGTTCAGAGGATTATGTGCACAGAATTGGCCGTACTGCCCGTAGCACCAACAAAGGCACTGCTTATACATTCTTCACACCAGGAAATCTGAAACAGGCTAGAGAACTAATAAAGGTTCTAGAAGAAGCCAATCAGGCCATCAATCCTAAACTGATGCAGCTTGTAGACCATAGAGGAGGTGGTGGTGGTGGAGGTAAGAGATTTTGCTATTTATATATTGTTTAAATTTAGCTATAGTTGCATTAAGTACTGTGTTATCAACTGACACCTTAATTGATTGAACTCCAAGGAGAATTACACTGTTAATTTATATGTTCATGGGATACATGTATTTATCTGTTCCAGTTCAATCAGCTCCACTTTTTCTATCATTTTCTAGTATGTGTTTGTTTCTGTTTGCGTTTATAGTGGCTGAGAGACATGTAAATGTGTTAGGCCTGCATCAGATAGATAGATAGATAGATAGATAGATAGATAGATAGATAGATAGATAGATAGAGCAAGCGTAATAGGTGTTTTGGGAAATCTCATCTGTTTGTCTCTTTTGTGACATATTGCCATATGATTTGGGGAATTCTCAATCATTCTAGAAGGAGAATTGGGGATAGTGGTCCAAATCACACACATTGTTTCACACAAATGGCTGAACTTGAGAAGTTGCTGTTCAGATTCCTGGCAGCATCTGCTCTGTCATTCTTGAACCTTGAAGGTAACCTAGAGTGAATAGAGCCTCAAGTTCTGTTAGGCCTCTGCAGTCAAGCTGCCCATATTGTACCATCTGATACCCCTTACCAGATTAGCTTAGAATGAGGACAGTTGATAGTCTCTGTTACACAGCAGAAGTAGACATGGCAGTCATGAGGACTGGAGTTTAAAGAGTCTGATGTTCAATCTGTATTTTTTAATCAATTCATAATTCATTTTATGGAGTTAATTTTCTTCCAAGTATAGAAAAAGTTGAAATCACTATCCTCATAGTCAGGCATATTTAGACATCTACATAAAAGACTAAAATTCCCCGAGATAATTGCAGCCCATTTCTTCTTTCTAGACTACAATTGTTGACACCAAGCAAAAAGGAATTTGGCTCTTTTTTATTATCATGCTTTCCCCTTATGTGGGAGAAAGCAGGTCCTTAAAGAATGAAATGGATGACAAAATAATGTGAAAAATGGGTAAAGACTTGCATGAGTAGACAAAAATACTTTCAGTGATTCAGAGTAATATTGCTGCTAGAGAGCTTTTGATCGAGCTCTTTAGTACTATATTAAATCCAGGCCTGTATATTACCAGGTGGCCGTTCTCGTTACCGTACCAGTAATTCTTCCAACAACCCTAATCTGATGTACCAGGAAGAGTGTGAACGAAGGCTCCGCGGTGTTAAAGATGGCAGAAGAGACTCAAGTAGCTTCCGAGATCGTGATCGTGGTGACAGTTTTGCCAATGGAGCCAACAAGGGCTATGGTGGTGCATATGGGAATGCAAATTCTGCATTTGGGGCACAGCAGGGCCAATATGGTTATGCCCAGGGAGCCTATGGAACAGCTGCTTATGGTGCAAGTGGCTATGGGGCAGAATATGGTGCTGCTGGGTATGGTGGAACCAGCACTGCTAACACTGGGAGAAACTCACAGAGCACCGGTCAACAGCAGTACGCAGGGATGGGCCGTTCGGGTCAACAGCCACAGCCTCTCATGTCGCAGCAGTTTCCTCAACCTCCAGGCACCAACGTGATGGGCTATATGGGACAGACTGCCAACTACCAATACCCACCACCTCCACCACCACCTCCCCCTTCACGCAAATAAGCCCACTCACTCTAGCGGTTCCCAGTCAAGATTTGCAATTAAGAACCTCCCTCCTCCCCTTCCCCATTGTGATGTTTTCCCTACGCAGCTTAAATGTAGAGTTCACCACCCAAATTCTACCCACAAAGAGTGATCCCCAGTCTACATTACTGATTTTGTTTTTAAATTTAGCATTGACTGGAAAAGTTATTTTACACATATTTTGGCCTTGCATGTTGCATAATCTCAAATGATTATTTTCTCTTTTAAAAAGAAATTCTTACAGGGCAGATACGTCCCAGTCCAATTGCCATTGTGTCTGAGGCTTGTGTATGAAAACTTGCTGCAGAGAGGACAACTTCTCCGTGCTGTAATCATCAAGAAAGATGGTGCTAAGGAGTGCTCCCTTAACAATATTAAAGGTGGTGTGATTTTTGCTTACTCAATCTAAATTTGAGACTTTGTTTTCTACAACAATAATCAAACAGAAGCCTTGGATTTTGCATTGGTGGTGCAACATGTGGTTCTAAACATCTACTCCCCAGAAATAACATAGAAAAGAACATTTAATGTGGCCAGCATTTCTGCAGCTCCCAAATGTTTTATCACCTTTGGGGAAAGGATGTAAGAGTGTTGGAGATGAGTGTTCCTTTCTGTTGTAATGCACTTTCACTTTAGGTTTAATCACAAGATCATATTTCTAAGTTAATTGGGTTTCTGTTCGGCTCTTAAATTACTAGTAATTGGATTTCACTCAGGGGATCACAAAAGAAATCTTACCCCAAGTTTCTTCTGCTGGGTTGAAGTTTGCACTTCAGCAGAATGTACAGAAAATAGTACCTGGTGCTGTCTTTTTAAAGTATTTCATATTGGCCAAGTTCAGGATCCTACTGTACTGTTAAAATGGCTTGGTTTTTCTGTTTAAAATGTTACAAGCTTTATTTTAGTCTAAATGGAATCTGAACCCCTCTTCATGGGGGAGAAGGAAGAAATGGCTAATGTGTCTTGGAGCTGCATTCATATCCTGATCTAAATAGGGCTTTCCTTGGTTTTTGAGTTGAATTTCTTCAGCTGTCTTTATGCTCAGCTTTTACAGGTAGGTAGCATTGTAGAAAATGTTAGGGAAGGATGGAACTGTAGTTAAATGCTTCCATTCAATCTTAATTTTTCCCCCAAGCTAAGCAGGATTTTAGGTGGGGTGGGTGTGGGATGAGGGCAGGGTTTTCTTTTTTTGTTTTTTTTTAACTACAGAGGGTTACGTCTTGTGACTGTTAGCAGAAGAGTTGATAGTAATTGGCTTTTATAGTGCATCACCTAACAATGTTCAGAGAACTTGGAAAGTGATCACTTATGTACTGATTGAGAGGCATAATGTTTGTGCTGCAGTGTGCTGCAATGTAAGTCAGCCCTGTTATAGTAGTGTGGGTCTGGCTTATAAAAACGGGAATTTGATTTGTAGTCCTCAGAGAACCACCTTGGAAATGATAAATCAATTCTTTGTCTTCACACAATATACAGGTAGGTTGTTGGCACACACTGTGGGAAGGGAAGTATTTTCCAATTTTTAAAATTCCTCTTGCCTCACTTGACTTCTGTAATTGTAAGTTGGCAAAATGAGAGGTCTGACAGTGCTAAGAAGATCAGAAATGAACATTCATTTTCTGAACACTTGACTGATCTATTTCCTTCCTGAAAAACTGTTGTGGAGCAATTTTTAGTTCATGCAGAATTTAATTACATGCATAGGGTATGTGGGGAGAATGCATACCTCCCATTTTCCTTAGAAGAGTTTCAGGAAAGTCAAAACTGCTGTGTGTTCTTAGTCTTTAGCAGTCCTTGCAGGCATAAAATTGTGTTGGGTCTTGCAGTGCTTTATTATAGGTTGAAGTCAACTACAGCCCAGAAATCTCTCATGCCCAGTCAGGGTATCAGCCAACCATTGAATGCTCTGTGGCATGTACTACTCTTGACTCATCTGGTGCTGCTCAGTTCCACTTACCAGCTAAGCCCTGCTGACAACATGGCAATATCAATTGTTTCCCTAGTAGACGACTGTAAAAACACAAATCCAGCATTTCTTTCCTTGCAGATAAATCACTTTGGGCTTTGTTCAGTTGAAAAGATTTAGACTTTAAACTTCAGAGGCTTCTTTGGGTGGGATCAGTGCTCAGTTTCAACCCTTGCTGGTATTTGAACACATTCCTGTTGTATTAACAAAGACTTGAATGGAGAGATTCATAGCTCTGTGGTGTTCTGGCACAGCATACTAAAAAGCTATGTTACTATTAGTTTGTAAATTGTCCTTTTGATACCATCTTGTTTTCTTTTGTAGATATGAATAAAACACTGTTGTCAATAAAGTGTGGACTCCTGTTTTTTCTCCTATGTAAAAGGAACATCTACTTGAATATCATGCATTGGGGTCCTTGGGGATTCCTATAGGAACCAATACTTTGAAGTTGTTTATAATTGATCTGGAATTTAGTGTGAGTAGTGAGGGCCTACTTTTGCTGATGATATCCAGTTAAGACAAAAATTGGTTAATTGGTTAAGACAAAGACAATTGGTTAAGACAAAAATGTATTGCATTGGACTCCAGAAGAGGATCTCTGAATTTAGGGAATGGACATTAAAATGGTAAATTAGATGTAGAGTGGGTGAATGTAAAATGGAGGAAAAACACACACACACAAAGAATACTCCAAAACCATCCCGCATACATCCCACTAATGATCTGACGTGGCAGGAACTGACTATGGAGGAGATCTTAACAGTTGTATGGCATAGCTTGATGAAAATGTTGAGTTAGTTTGCTGTTTTAAAAAGGTAAATTCCACATTTGTCTTCATTTATATCCCACCTTTGGATATCATTAGAAAGGGAGTCAGATATGAAATACACTGCCATTGTATAAATTTGTGGTGAGACTTCAGGAATACCACATTACAGTTCTGGTCACTGCCTGGAAAAGGACATTGTACTGCTAGAAAAGATGCAGAAAAAGACAAACGCAACAATCAGGTAACCAGAGCAAATTTGGGCATGAAAAGAAATGCAATATCCAGGGTTGGTTACCTGGAGCGGGGAAGCAAAATACAGAAGTGGAAACCAATTATGCATAGTGTGGAGAAGTTTCTCTCAAACTGAATTTGGCAGTCTCCAGTGAAGCTCATTGGTCAGACACTCAGAACAAATAAAATACAGTTGCCTTTCCACTTTAGTGAAGATTTAGGGTGTGGAACCCTTGTCAAAGTAGAAAAGCTAGGAATAACTCCCTCTCCCATTCTGTTCCGGGGCTTCCTGCTGGCATGTAAAACAGGAATGGAGGGTGGGGGAAAACTCATGCAAGCCGTCCTTTCTCCCTTCTGTTCCCATGTATTTTTCTCTTAATGTGGGGAACTCGTGCAGTCCTTCCCTCACCCTGCCATTCCCTTTTGTTTTGCTGCAATGCAAGTTCTCTGTGCTGGGGCAAAATGTGTAGGAATGGGAGGGGAAGCTCTGGAGAGGGAAAAGAATGCTTGAGCAAGCTCTCCCCATTCCTTTCTGTTTTGCCTTGGCAGGAGTACTTCGCATAGGGGCAAAATACATGGGAATGGGAGGAGAAGGGTATGTGTATTTGTGGATAGTCAAACTCATGAAGGACAAATCCATGAATGTGGAGGGAAGACTACACTATATTGTGAAATTAAGTGCCTTGAGGTAGCGGTTGCTGCCAACTTCAAAAATGGGTGATTCTAAGTATAGAGATCAGGGCAATGGGTTTGTATCATCCATAGCATCAAGTGTAATATTTCATACGTCATTTGCTGGGGAACAGGAAATGAAGGGTATAGTAGCTCTCATGTCTATTGTGGGTTTTCCATAAACTGCATATTGTGAGCAGAATACTGGACTAGATAATCCTTTGAACTGACCGGGCATTGCACTTTTGTATAACTCTTTGGTCCTCTAGGTATTTTGGTCTTCAGCCAGCATGACCAGTGGTCACAGATTCTTTGGATTTGTGAGAGAAGTCCACACATCCTGGGTTTCTCTTATCACTGCTCATGTACAGGCAGGAAATCAAGTCTTGTGATACCTTAATAAAAAATTGAACTGATTCTTTCCAGCTGACCTTAGCCTTGAGTTCTTTTTCCTACCAGTGCCCAAAGCAGAACTTTTTTCCTCTTTACTCTGATTTTTCATTGTGCCATGTTTTCCTCGTTCTCTTCCATTTTCAAACTCATGAAGTTTCTTTGTCTGTTTCTTTGGTTTTCTCTCCTGCTTGCATTTTTTAAAAAAACTCTTGTCACCCTTAGCTATTGCTTGGGTAGGTGGAAGTGGCAAATGGCCCAAGTCTCGTTTTCTGTACTGTCAGCACGCTGGATCCCAAGTCATGGGGGCGGGTTCAGTCCACAAGAGGAGGCGGCAGACAAGCAGTTCTTACACTATTCTTACACCAGTGAGGGGCAGACTTGGCAAGTGGATGGAACCATCAGTCCTATCAGTAACAGCCCAGTGTGTTCAACAGATAGTTGTCAAGCAGTAGACAGCAGATAGGTTCTTCAGGGAAATGGGAGTAGACTCATTGAAGGACTGACAAAAAGTCACAAACTACTGAGGTTCTACCCCAGGTTTCTTCCCACACACAATAGATGTGCCACAATGTATGTGGCCCCTGAATGTGCTTTATCTCTCCTCCCACCCTTCTTGCTGGAGTAATCAGGAAGGTGAGAGAAGCCCAAGTAGTCCTCATAGCTCCATTTTGGTGCAGGAGAACTTGGGTTTTCAGATTTACTGCATCTGGCTCTTTATGATCTATGATGCCTTCCCTAGCGCTTGGCACTTCTAATGCAGAGTCCCCTTCACCATCCAGATGTGGCTTGGCTCCAATTGGTGGTTGAGCGGAAGACATGAAAGAAATTTAGTTATTCTGGCCCATTCATTTCAATGCTTTCATCATCATGTAGAAAGTCAACCACTAGGATTTACAAAGCCAGTTGAAAAGTGTTTGCTATAGGTGGTGCAAATCAAACTTACCAACTATAACCCACCTGCTTTCTTGCATGTCCTTGCTTTCTTGCATGTCCTTGCTTTTCTGCAGAGGGGACTTGACTTAAATCTTAGGCCCAACACCCTGAAAAGACAAGTTGCAGCCTTCTGTCCTGTCTAGAGCCTCTGGGACTACACTGTCTGCAACCTCATGTTAGAAGTTACTCAGTGGAGCAACACTCTTTCTGTTACTAGTCAACTGCTTCATCCTGGAATCTTTCCTTGTCCTGAAGCTGACAAAGGCATCTTTTAAGCTCCTCCAGGTAGTTTCTTTGTCTTGTGCTCAAAGTGGCCTTTTTAGTGTCTATTATGACCACATATGTATCAGTGCTAGCAGACCTGGTGGTTAGGGATCACTTTTGCTCTTTCAGAAGACCCTCCAGTTGGACCAGTCCTTTCTACCAAAAGTGTTTTTACATTTTCAAACTTCTCAAGAGCTTATATTGCCGCTCTCTCCCAGGCCACTGCACCCACAAGAAAGATTATAGCACACTCTTGATTGTGCATAGAGCATTAAAAATCTATATTTGCAGAATTAGCTAGTTCAGGCAGTGATTCTCTTCGTTTCCTTTAATCTAGCTTCCTTAAGATGCAAGGTGTCTCAATCCATGATAGCTACTTGGATTCCTATGTATTCCTATGGCATATGACCTTGCCAAGGTTCCTCAGCCCATGAATGCTGTCATTCAATCAGAACAGCAGCCACCTCTGGTTTTTTCCATAAATGCACACTCATCAGTGACATCTGTAGTGGCGTCTCCCACTTTTACCTGGTATTACAAGATTGACAGTACATGTTGGCAGTTGCCAGGTTTGGCAGGAAGTACTCCAGAAGAGTAAAGAGCAGAAGGCAGTTGCTTCCTCACAAGAGTTTTTTTCATTTGGAGAGCTTGGATATGTCCTAGCATATGTGCATTCCTTTCAGCAACTCAGAAAATGCCACATTGGTTATTTGCCATGAAGGTGCATTCCGAATTGTTGAGAAGAGGAAACTCCCTCCCTTAGTGGCTACCTATTTTTTTTCTTCTGGTTATGATGGTCTGTGGGATGTCTTCGTCTTCTGTTCACTGATTGCTTTCTTTTAGTGGGGTATCTGTGGACATGGCTAGGATGTGAAATGAAGGCTAAGATGGCAAAATTGGGAGGAGTCAGCTCAGTTTCTCATTCAGATACCATGAGACTGTGTGTAACTTCTGTCCATCTCTAGGTGGTGGGAGGAGAAACCCACAATGAATGGGTTCCTCCTTTCAACTATCCAGAATGCATTGTCACAGTAAGTAACCAAGGTAATATTCCAGATGATGGAAGTTAAAAGACAACTGCAAGGCCACAGACTTTACAGTACTGCAAACTAAGAATGTTTTACTTCAGATCAGTATTGGGAACTGTGTAATTCTCCAGCTGTTGGAGTGCAGCTCTTAAAATTTGTGAGCATTGACTGGGCTAGAGCTTCTGGGAATTGTAATTCAACATCTTGTGGACTACACAATTCTGAGCCCTGCACCTAGTTGCCCTACTAAAGTAATCCAGGTGTGTCAGACCTGCTTTCTGAACCTTCAGTTCTTCAGCCCAAACAAACAATTTCAAGCACAACTAATATAAAGCCTTATGTTAAGGTTTGACTCATTATTAATGTAGCCCAAGACTAAATGAAATTTCTCCTTTGAAATGATTTCAGTTGCATCAGTGTTGAAGCAGTAAAGAGGCATGTTGTTTCACTACTTTATTTATTACAAGCAGAATTCAGTCACCAAAAGAACAATACAAAAGATGCAAATATTTTAAGTCTTGCTTAACACTGCATAGCTAAGAAATGTACGCCAGAAGTGTTACTATCCACACTTCAGTCTCTCAAGCACAGTCTGAAGCTTGCTAGTCACAGTTTGTAGTGGAACAGGTATCTTCACTGAATGCTGAGTGGAGTTGTATGGCAGAAGAGCAGAAAACACCCTGCAGTCTGGGAGTGGGCTTCGAGAACTTGCTGCACTTGTATGCGCATCTTCAGATAGGCACTGGGAGACTCAGCTTCTTTCCTTTTAATACTAGATTGGGAGAAAAATTAAACTCAGTATGTGTTCTGTGACAAGAATGGAAACTTCTCCCATACCTTTTCAGTGCATACTTGGTGCCTTTTTCATGGCAATGATAACTTTTTAAATTGCAGTACTTCTACACACAATGCATTTCCATTTGTAGAAAACCCACATTCAGGATAAAATGTTCCTACAGCTCTGTCAGCTATATATTTGGTGGGAAATCAGCCAAAAGCAGTAAGTTGCCTTACATGTATAAACTCACTGATGATTATCTGCATAGCAATGCTTTCATTAGAATATCAAATCATAAAGCACTTTCTAGCAACTAGACCGGGATTACCTTTGGGCTCACAAGGTATTTTGGAATACAGCTCCTCAAATCTTTTACCATTGTTCATGCTGGTTTGAGCTTTGAGGAGTTGAGGACCAAATTACTGAAGGGACAGGTTATAACCTCTAAACTAAAGGATGGGATGTTTCTTTTTTAAAAAGTTTTGGTTTAATAGTTGTTTGGAAGAACACCTTGAAATTACACATCCACAAAAGAGTAGGCTTCCATAGCGCTGCTTTTGTATGTAAAGTGTACTATTTCTTTTCTATATGGGTGCTTAGAAAATAGTGTTGTGTACTTTCAAGTCATTTCTGACTTAATGGTGACTCTAAGGTGACCCTATCGTGCAGTTTTCTTGGCAAGATGTGTAAAGAGGGGGTTTGCCACTAACTTCCCCTGAGGTGGAGATAATGTGACTTACCCAAGGTCACACAGTGGGTTTCTTTGACTGAGTATAGATTTAAATCTTGGTCTCCAGAATCATCCAATGCTCAAACCACATTAGGATTATATTTTAAAAGTCATATTTAAAAAGTCATTTAATGCCTAATGCTCACAGTATTTTTTATGAAGCTGTTCACAAGGAGTCTGATATTTCTACTGTTAAAAAACTGTTAAAGGATATGGATGCAATGAAAGGCCCACAAGTTGGTGGAGAGGCAACAGTTGCTGAACAAAGTTACAGATGACTGGCTATGGAGGATATCTTCTGCTAAAATCTTTCTTACATCACTATCACGTGAACTAATCAGCCACAGACTATCATTTTTTCAGTGGTCTTTACCTTTAGTGACATAGAGATAAAAAAAG
This sequence comes from Ctenosaura bakeri, assembly GCA_948474755.1. Classification (NCBI taxonomy): domain Eukaryota; kingdom Metazoa; phylum Chordata; class Lepidosauria; order Squamata; family Iguanidae; genus Ctenosaura; species Ctenosaura bakeri. The sequence goes on along the minus strand of CAOLHI010002757.1, from coordinate 202,213 downwards.
TCACAGTAGAAGATGGTTTGTACAACTCCAGAAACTATAGCAATTTGATCATAGAAGTTTTCTGTGTGGTAACGCCAGATCCAGTTTGCAAGATAGAGAGCCCGATAGAGGCCCAAGAAGAACAGATAGTGTGTGGTGATCGTCTCGGCTTCACCCGTTTTGCTAATCATGAAAAGTTGTGGAAGAATAGCCACTGACTCCAGGTAAATTGAGAAAGTCCAGAGGATCTGAGGAGGAAAGACAGGTAAATGTTAGCAGTCAATAGAATAGGGTGGAGGGTGGGGTGCTGATTCATGGAACAAATTGTGTATGTTTCAGACACAGCCTTGAAAAGACATGCTGTGTTCCACGCCACTTCTCTGTAATATGAATAGTTCCCTTACCTCTAAAGGAGTGAAATTGTAGTTTTCTAAAAATGAGAGGCCTGTGACAGGGACCAAAAGAAATTCAAGGCGAAAGGAATCATTCTCACTGTCAAAGGTTTTCCGGAATTTCCCATAGATCAGGTACACGGTAACATAGGCACAAATTAAGAAAACAACCTGCAAATGAAAACAGAATAGTTACAAAGTAAGTTTTTATTACTGCTAAATCTTCAGAAAGGGAATGTTAGAATTTTTGGAGCCAGCCTCCCTTCTAGAAGTGCTTTTAAGTTGAACTCAGTAGCCTTGGGGACTGATGGTAGCTGCTGGGCTGATTTAAAGACCAGATGGGTTTGCTCTCATTATCTTGTATTTTATCTAAGATACTCTGGTTTGGTATCTTTAGTGCTCCAAGATTATATACAGCAACATTTTAATTATATACATCTTAGCATGAAGCTTACCAACTAAATTTCCTCTCATTTCCCCCCAGCCCCCTTATCTAACCTACTGCAAAAGTGACTTGACAATGTTGCTGAATGGGGCACTGTGTTCCACAAGACCCACTGAGCTTGAGTCAATCTGTTCTTGGTCTATGCAGAAACTGACCTGTATAAATTCACAGTTTTTTTCTGTACCTGCTGTAGGCCATCACCTGCAAAGCAGCAAAGAATTTGCTAGTAGTATCCAGTGTTACATAACATATAACCCAAACTCCTGAACACCATGTCTCTACTTTCAAACCACATCATGCATACTCTGTGGGAAGGCAAGGCCTTGTTCAGGCCCAAAGAAGATGCTTGAGGAAGTAGTGGTGCAGCTTGGTGCAAGTGGGGTAGGGGTGGGGGGCAGAGGTACGGGGGTGGGGCAATGGCACATAGGACGACAGCTCATGGGGGCAGGGCGAAGGTGCACAGAGGGGACAGGCAAGGAGTGGCAGCACCTCCAAAAAGATGCCACCCAGGGTGCACCGCCCCCTCCCCCATCCCTATGCCCTTGTGAAGAAGGCCAATGTGAAAATAACTGGTAGGTTTGGAAGTGGGGATGTATATCTGATAGCAATTCACTTTTAAGCATAACTAGGCATGGACAACTGAGTGCATATGTCTAGCACTGGGACTGAGCCATACTACCTCATTCCTAGAGGAGACATGGTGGAGAGAAAGATGGACTTAGCTCTTATCCTTTCTCCTTAGCTGAGCAGCAGCAGCAAGGGGATAAGCTCTAATTCTAGAAGAAGTAGTACAAGTGTGGTCCTTTCTTCTTTACAAAAACTGATTCCATTTTACTGCTTCTGTGTCACTGCAACTTGCGTAGTTACTGAGGAGAGCAAGTGCAAAGAGCAGCTGGAGGAGCAGAAGACTAGAAATCACTACTGTCATTTTGTTTTATTGTTACTTATTGTTACTCATTACTCAGCAAAAAGAAGAAGCTAATTACAGATTGCAATGGCATCAAAGACTGACTACTACCTTTTGCTGTAAACTCAAGTGAAAACTTTTATGAACAGCAATCTAGTTAAACAACCCTCTCATTGGTGGGATTTGTTGAGAAATAGGCCAGGTCACATGCTTTCCACCTGATTTAAAGCAAAACTTGGGCAAGTTGCTCTCTTAAAAACTTTAAGAATCTCCTCTTCAATATGAACATGTTGACTGGAGATTCTTGTAGTAGTTCGAAATTCCCTTTCTCAGTCTTTGATTGGTGGTGGAATCAGTTTGGCCCATCTGTGAACAATGTCGCTTCCTGGGTTCAAATATGCACCCAAATAAAAAAATAAAATTACTCATCTAACACGCCAGCTGGAAGACAAATACTCCATCACTCAAAAATACCTGTCAAAGATGGGAAGAAGATTGCATACTCTGAGTGTTGCCCAGTGGCCTACTGGCCAATCTAGTTACTGTCTTCCCTTTTCAAACAAAGAGTGGAGGTGGAAGTGGCAAAAAAAAAAAAAGGTACAAAAACTGAGACTCGGAAATGTAAACACTATTGTAGAGACTTAGAGGTCATTCACTTTTGGTGTCCTACCATGTTAATGCTTTGTGTATAGGAAGAAGGAACTGTAAACAGGTTTGCTAACAGACCATTTTTAATTGTTGTTTTTGGCCCTTTTCTCACGGGGTGCAGAAATCGTGCCGCCACGATCCAGGCGGGGTTTTCCTTAATCCCCACTAACACGACTGAACTTTTAGTAGCGTTCTCACGGCTCCATAGGGAAGAGGCTTAGGCAGCATCAACGTATTCACACAATATTACCATGGCCACTCCCGAAGGTGTCCTTTCCCCGCCCTGCCTAGCATTTGATTGGCTGTGCCCTATTTTTAAAAGAAACATCCTGAGCGTCATCACTGACGTCAGTACGCACGCACACCCCCTCACATCCTCCGCCCCCTCACCCTGTCCCGCGCCTTTCTTTTGAACCACCGTGGAAACAGTTTCCCCCTCTTTCTTTCAGCTTGCTTTCTGCTGTTTTGTGTATGGAGAACGAGCTACTGACGATCATTGCTGGGGTGCTAGCCCCGCTAATGACGGTCCTTCAGCCGTTCGTATTGGGGGCAGTCTTGTGGCTTCTGCTGGCCACGCCTTGATCCCTCCCTCTCTTGATCGCCCGCATGAATCAGGACACACCGTCGCTTTTTCACGAAACGACGAGCGCGGATTGGAGGAAAAAACCACATTTCTTCTGGTTTTTAAAAGGTGCGCGGAAATGCTGAATGGTGGCTCCCCTGCGCGGATTGGGGTGAGAATCCAAAAAATTTAATGCGATATGGTGCTCTCTAAGGTGAAAATGGCACCCGATCGAGGTCGACCTGGGAAGATTTAATTACCCCGTGAGAAAAGGGCCTTTGTGTGCCTTCAAGTCATTACCAACTTACAGTGACCCTAAAGCAATCCTATCATGGGATTTTCTGGGGCTGAGCGTGTGTGACATGCCCAAGGTCACCCAGTGGGTTTCCATGGCCAAGCAGGGAATTGAACCCTGGTCTCCAGTGTCATAGTCCAACGCTCGAATCACAACATCATGCTGGCTCTTTAGCAGACCACGAGGGAAGACTATTTCTCCATCCTATTCTCCACAGAAAATTGGCCTCATCTTCTAATAGTTGCCACCAGTGCCTTAAAATATCTGAACTAATTTCTGGTTATCACGTCTCTGATTTTCTTCTTTCTTTTGTTTTTCCTTACCTTCATGACAGTATTATAGATGGAGATGAAGTTTGTAAAGAGGTCAAGGTAACGGGTTGTAAAAACAAGTGCAAACAGGATCTGGCTCTTTCCTGAGATACCTGCAGACCATAAGATAAAGCTAATGAGATGCTGATAAAGGCAAATCTATACAGGTAAGAAGAATACATGGGACTTCAGGCATAGCAGTGGAGATTTCCTAGCTGGTTGGAGAAAGTATCAATGGACACCTTAAGCAACAAGTTCCAGAAGAGTCAACAAATAGGGGCATGAATTCTATAGCCGCATGAAAACAACTTGAAAAGAAATACTCTTCTGTCAAGCAAATAAACTGTGCCAGAAAGGGAACGAAAGAGTTCTGTTCTGCTCTCAGTGTTCACACGGCTCCACATGCTGGTAGGCAGGAGATACACCTGAAGTATCAAGGGTTCAAGATCACTGTGTGAAGAAAACTAGCATACAAAGATACTTTCAGCACCAAGGTATTGATACCTGTATAAAGAAACCAAGTTCTTTGCAAGGGAGAGAGTAAGATACACAAGGCCAGCATTGGCTACTGTATGGTAACTTGGTGGGAAAGCAGTATAATGGGAAACAAACAGAGTTGTTGGCTAGTTTTGTGCTTGCAATTTCAAAATTGTGCTCATGTTTTTTTAGCAGAATGAACAATTGCTTTAGCTGCAAAGAGTAATAACAACTTGCGATCTTTTGTGAGAACAGGAACCAATTAAGTCTCCTACAGAAATACTGGTCATTAAATTTGATCTATTTATGTTCAGGAATTAGCATCCTAAATCTATACGTTTTAAACCCTTTTGTTTTTTTACAAAGCACTTTTTTTTAACAATAAAGACTGTTGTAACTGAAGTAATGGAGCAGAAAGCAACTAATCAATCTTTTAAAATGGTGAAGACCATGGAGGAAGCTAATAATTAAAAGAACAGTGTTCCTGAAAAACTTCAGTGGCACTTAACTGGTCCATACTGAACAGGGCCTGGCAGGTAAATTATTTTTAAGAAGCTTTGTGGATCAGGGAACATAATGGTACAGATCAGTAAGCTCACAGATTGTCAAGTCCTTTGTTGAAGGCTTTGACTTAGTGCCAACATTACCATGGAAAGGGCACAAGGTGAGCTTTTCTCAGGAGGACATTCTATAGCTGGAGGGACATGATTCAGAAAGGACTCTTCCTGGTACTGGTGCAGGGACTCTGAAGACAGGCATATATGGAAGAAGACAATCTTCTCTTCAGCATAATTTTTCAGCCCTCAGTGTGGTCTGGTTCTTCAGGTGCTGGGGAAGCCCAGTCCAATGACAATCATTTCCTTTTTGCTTTGCCTGCTTGTCTTTATGTGAAAGAGAGCACGTTTGGGATGGGATGGCTGCAGAGAGGGAACAACTATGCAATGCTGTGAATCCTGCCCATTTCAGCTTTGGCTCTATCCACTATTTGCTGTGCCCCCAGTTAGCCCTTCTCACACATGCATTCATTGGAAAGTAGTTCCCTACACCTCATCTACAGAATGAGTCTGCATGTTCCAGTCTCTACTGAGCTGTATGACTCTCCAGCAAAAACAGAAAATATTCTTTTCTTGCATCCCCACCTAGCTGGGTATTGGCTTGCAAACAGATATCAGTCTGCAGTTTGCAAGATATGTGCACAATTTCCATTTCTCAAAGTATGATTTTTTTAAATCTTCAGGTCTTCTTTCCTGAAATTTATTAAATTGTTTAGCACACTGGCTGACAAGAAAGAGACAGCCACCCATTTGTGGAAACAAGCAAAGGAAAAGTCTTATTGTGCCTGGAAAAGTAACAGATTTATTATACAGCTGGAGGCCAAAAGAAACCTGTCATTCTTACTACGACTCTTTTTTATTTTTTGCATTGTTCTTTTAACAGACTAACATGGCCACCTGCATAGATTTCATTTATGAATTTTTCTCCACTGTAATACCCAGTATAGAAGTAAGGATAGGGCAGCTGGGGACGGAGGAAGGGAGAGAGAACAAGGAAGAATGTTAGGAAAGCAAAGAATGGGACTCAATTCATTACTACTGCTGTCTGTCAAAGATGCTGCTGCTTCTTGACAATAATAATATATGTGGAGATCGCAAAATAGTAATGTCCTGTCCGTAGATAGTTGCAAACATTTACGTGCCATAGGCTGTTTCAGGCAAAACAAAACACATCAACCATGAATATTTCTGTCACATTGCTTGTTCACCAGTACATTATCTGGTCTTGCAGTTGTCTTTCACAAGGATAACCCTATATCTCTTGTTTTTCGGTCTCAATGTGATTTTATGAAGAAGCAGGCTATGTAGAAATAATTCTATGCACAGGGAAAGAAACCTGATCTGCTTGTTAAAACCTCCTCCCATTCCAAACTTACAGTTACCACTGTCCCAGGATATGCACACACAGACATCATAAAAAGCTGTGATATGTTTGTATTGCTGTGACTGCCACATCACAGTACCACTCCTAAACACATCTTTGATTCCACCCACCAAGGGGTGTGCTGCTGTGGAGCAGTGGGATGGGCTTTCAGGGAGGAAACTAGCAGTGGAAGGAGACGTTCCAAAGGAGCCAGGGAAAGGCTTCTGCAGAAAGGAGGCAGAAGGATGACAACAAGAAAGTTAACCATGTAGTCTGCAGTGCTAGTGGTGTACAGGCCATAGGGAAAGATTCAGAGGTCTGTTCTAGGATATGTTCAGGATTATATTGTTTAAGATGAAGAACCTTTATTCTGGTTAATTTTTAATACCTAAAAAATCAAACCAGAAGCACACATGGTCTGATATATGACTGCCCTCCTGAAAGGACACTTTTAAGATTTCCTCTTTCCATTCACAGCCCATTTCTTTTTGGTTGTGTCTCATTTTCAGTTCTGCTCTGTGCAATCCTGTCTATGTTTCTTCAAAAGTAAGCTTCACTCTGTTCAGTAGGTGTTACTTTCAATATAACCCTGCATCCAAATGCAGGATTACTGAAAGTGTTCTGAGATATTGAAGAGATAAACTGTTGTCTGCTTTTATTCCTGCTGAGTAAAACAGGGATTAGTAAAACCTAGACTTGCTTGGTTATCCTTCTTAACTCACCCAGAACCAGCTCTGCCATCATACAGAATGAGGCATTCACCTTCAATATCAGATGCCACGGGGCAGGGATTAACCTGCTATGCAATTCCTAAGCTATCTTGCTGTCCTTAGGTGTGATGGATGACACTGTTACCAGTCTGTATATGAAATAAGAGAATGGGGAAGGTTATTTGTGATCTTATTCTTTGTGTGAAGTTGCAAAATGTCTAAGGCCAGGGAAATCATTGCAAAGCTTTCTTTTAAATACCTGGTGAAGATTTTTTTCCTCATCTGCTCAACACAGGAAATCCTTATTCACCTTAAAGTACCAGGTAGTGTGCCTGTGGTAGTAAGAGGGCACAGAAGGAATGCACAGATCACCACAAATTTTAGTTTAAAAGAAATCATAGTAACTATGGTGGGGATGTTTTAACAGGTGAGCTTGGGAATTCATGACCATATGATTTGCATAAAGGAACAATGTAGGACCATTCCTCCATCATACTAGTTTCATAAGAAAGAGCTCACATAGACAGTGTTGTCCAATCAAGAAAATGGAGGCACACTTTTATCTAGGATGGCATGAGACATGCTAATTCCATTATAACATTACAAAAAATCCTACCAACCTAATAGCAAATTGTTAAGAAAATTGCCTTCTCAGTGGATGATCTAGGATGAATGTGATCCAAGCAGGCTGAGACTAAATTCAAGACCTGTGTCTTTGTGCACTGGAGGTAGGTTCCTTCATAGATTTGCTTGCTTCTTTCTTTCCTTTCTGCATAGTTGTCAATGACAGCACCTTGTCAGGAATACAGTAAGAATAGAAGAACAAAAACTTACCAGCGCAAGATTTTGATCTCCAGATCTTCATCAGCAATATGATCATAGCTAAGAGGTGAGAGACATCCCCCAGGATCCGAAATATATTCATGGTATCCCAAGAATGTCCTGAAATGGGTCTGAAGAAAAATGGTTAAATTGTCTTGAGAAGGAAGTTGCCTACAGCAGTTCTTGATAAGTACTTTCCCACCTTCCTCTTCCTTCACCAGCTTGCTCAATTACTCTTTTCCATTGAATGCTCTTTTCTTGTGATCAGTAAATAGCCTTTTCTTCTTGATGCAATTGTACTTATACAATCTCTGTCAATCAGAAAACTTCAGCAGCACTTGGCAAAGAGCTACCAGTTTAAACTTTTGGCATACAAGGCTGGTTTCTGCTTAAACCAGGGAAACTTCTTTTATTTTTCTTGTGAACTTTGTCTGTCAGATATTGCTGGGTGAGTTCCTCTTCTAAGGTGATCTGTCCTTCCTAATAGATTACTAGAAGAATACTAAAATCTAAACTAAAGTTTGCAGTCCCAGTACCAGCACTAGGTGACGTGGCGTGGATGATGCTTGCATGGAGAGGGTGGAGGAAGAGGCGGGAGCGACCAGGCCTAGTTAAACTTTCTCCAGCATCCCTCTTGCTTCTCAAGTTACAGCTTAAAATGTCCTTAAAGGGGAAAAGACAGTGAGGAGGCAGACATTCCTTTGTCAAGTTCAAGGGGAAGTGTATTAAAACAGCTTCAGATTTTGGAAATGGGAAAAGACCCATTGGATAATATATTATTTTCTCACAGCTCCAGTTCAGGACTGTTTTCCCCAACTTTGAAAGTTCTCAGTATTCTGTGCAGATCTGTTTAGTACACAATACAAAGAGAATCAAGGTACTGCAGTTGAGAGATTTGCCTAACTCATTTTAATGGTGTTTTCCTTACTATATTTTTGCTGTTAGGAAATATTTCTGTGTCTTCCCCTGGTGTTTTCCCTGCCCCACATCACTTTGCAGAAAAAAGTGTGTGTTTAGAGAATAGTGTATATTTAATAAAAGGCAGACTCCCACAAAAAAAAAAAAAAAAACAGATTATGGGCATTTCTGCCCTACACTCTTATAATGCTATTATTCCACTTTCAACATCCTGCGGAATTCTGGGGTTTGTAGTTTACTGAGACCAAAGAGCTCTCTGATGAGAATTCTAAGGCCCCTCCCTAATCTGCAAGTTCCAGGATTCCATAGGATGTTGAAAGTGGAATAATAGCACTGTAGCAGTGCAGGGGTGGAAATGTCCAAAGTCTCTAGTGAAACCTGATCCCATCTTAATGGTGCTCCAGTGAATCTGGGTTGGATCAAGGGCAAATCCATTTTACAGTTTATGAGTCTATTGTACCACCCAAAGGCCATGACAAACGCATATACTTGGCAACCAAGTCCAATTGACTTAGTCTTATATACTTAATAAGTCAATTGGACTTGGTTGCCAGCTTAAGTACTACTGACTTCAGTGGAAATTAAGTTGACCTGCCCTAGATTTTACACTTATGTCAATATGCTCATTCATTTGCATATATTTATGCATCTATGCATTATTAATTCTTTTATTTTATCTCATTCTTCAGACAAGGAACTTTATGATGGTATACGTAGTTCTTTCTGCCAGCAAGTTATTACCTCACAATATCTAGCCCATTAGGCAGAGCTCATCTCAGACAGCAGATTTGGGGGTATCATGAGAAGGCAGAAAATGGTAATTTATGATGTATTGTTTTATTTTTGTATTTGTATTTTGATCGCCAGGGAAGGGGAAAGGCACGTGGAGAAATTTCTTGGCTCATGTGTCAAAATAAAAAGCAATCAACAGAAGGGATGTGGAGAAGAGACAAAGTCTCTGGGTGTTGAAAGAGATGGTTTTATTCAGAGCAGAAGTTAGAACATCACCTCTAGAAGTTAAGGTCTCTAGCATTCTAGCATTCAGTGTTGTTGAGTGTGTTACCCACAATCATGTAGACTACTCAGGGTAGTCTGTGTAGACCTAATATTTTAGGTCTAGCCCCACATGTTTTTTGAGGGTTCGGGGGTAACCCTAACAAAGTGGAGAGGAGAGGATGGGGCAGAATCTTGCCCTTCCCAGTAGGCTCAAGCAAAAGCACGTGAGTTCAGTTGGTCCTAGCTTGTCTGTTCTTTCTCGGTGATAACTTTTCCTATCTTGACCACACTCTGAGATTGGTTGGCTGTTTGTGTCCTGGTTTTCATCTGTGAAATACTAGAGGGTATGTTTTCACCAGACCAAGGCCTTATGCAAGTGGGTGGGGGGAGCACAACTGAGTGAGCCGTTGAAAGGCTTTTAATAACATCCATGTGCCAGTGATCAAAATGGCTGAGTGGGATGTGGGTGAGGAAAAGTTTGAAAAAAGGGGGATGAGGCTTCCAAATTTGGAAGAACTGAAAAAGGAAAGCTTGGCACATGAAGTGGGAACAATTAAAAATAAACCCGCTCATCCCCCCCACCTCCTTCTTTGCTGCAAAATAAGCTTGAAAATCCTCACTCCAGGTGTCTCCCTGCCTCCTAAAATAACCTAAGATGCTTCTACTCTCTCTCTTTCTTTTTTCGTTGACACTGCCCCCTACCCCACCAATGTCTTGGGTTGCCATGGTGACAGCAAGTGGTGTCGCTGGGGTGACAATGAAGAGAAATATTTTAAAAATTAAAAGTGATGCTTGATTGTCTCTTATTGATCTCATGTTTTCCAACTGGAAAGAGTTGCTTATTTTCTCTCCACACACTCCCACCCCACAAGTTTGGGAACAGACACGTCCATAAAACATTTTAATAATAATAATAATAATAATAATAATAATAATAATAATTAATTTGTATCCCGCCTCTCCACATGGATTGAGGTGGCGAACAACATGAAATACATTATACATTACAAATAGCATGTATTACAAATTTTCCCCTTGGGTCTCTTTTTCACCACAACTCTTGTGCTCTGTGAGACAGTATAAGGGAAGAAGGAGAAAATGATAACTTTTTCATGCCAGAAACCCCAACGTACATTCAGAGCTTATAAAATAACTTGTCACAAAGATAGTCACAATTGTAGTTTTGAGACACAGTTAGTTACTGTTATAGCTGACAATTTTTGAGCGGTAATTCTTTACTTTCCTGGTTTCTGAAAGAACCTAAAATAGGCATTTGAGATACTTTATGAAAACCTCTAAAAGCTACAACCGTACTCACTTGTAGTACAGGTCTTAGCCAGAATTCTGTTGCTAGTCCTGCCTGAAACCGACCCACTGAATCTGAGGGATTTGCCTACGTGTTGACGTACCACGCAACAATTCATCAAATGTATCTACTCTTGTTGGGACTAATCAACACAATTCTAGCCCATATCTTTGTCCACCTCACTGTTGAATCAACACCCACAACAGAGGTATGAGGCTGCAGCGCAAGCACAAAATAGACAGACTTGAACTATGTGATATTTCTAATTTAAGGAAACCCCTGTAACAAAGAGGTAACAGTCATTCTGCAAAATGTGCATCTCTAGTTAAGCTTCACACATAATATAATGTAGTTATTATACCATGGGAAAAGGAACTAATTTAAGTACCTAGTTATTTGTAACTAGCTGCTCTCAAACAAATTCATGTGCTGGTCCTATCCTTACTCAGACAAAGGCCATTTCCGCACTAGCCTGTTATAGTGTGATGATTCCACTTTCAGCATCCGGCCCCTCCCGAAACTGCAAACCCCAGGATTCCAGAGGATGTTGAAAGTGGAATCATCGCACTATAACAGGCTAGTGCGGAAATGGCCAAAGTCACTGTCTCAACCAACAGATTTTGGATGTCATGAAAGCACAGCACCTTTTAATATATTTAATTTAATTATTGATGTATTTTTATTGCCAGGACTGGGCAGAGGCACTAATGAGATTTTCTAGCTCATGTGTAAGAACAACTTTGCTGACTTTGGGTATTATACATTTTGACCTGGGAGGATAGTGAGTGCCAACTGTTAACCCACCAAATTTCTTGGCCTGACCCTGTGCCCCTTGATTTTGAAGTGTATTGGTTATACATGGACAGACATTCACACATACCACTTAAACTGCTTCTGAGCCTTTTCAGAGCTTATGTGTGATAGTCAGAAATAGTGAGGCATCAAAGTAAGTCTTGAACCAATGCCTCCAATGCTCATTCTTGCTTTGGCACCTTGCTTCCTGTGCCATCAACACTGAACAAAAAGCAGCAAGAGGCCTGCAGTCAGTATGGTTGCCTCCAATTACCCTACAGAGATGCCCAGGATCCAGTAAAAGGAGGGATGCTGCTAAACAACACTCTATTACATCAATTGTTCAGGTAGTTGAGCACTTTCTTGTAGGAAAGAACCCCCTAACAAACCTTTTTATAGAATAAGTCTGGTTGTGGTTTGAGTGTTTGAGTCAACACTCCATGGATGACCTTGGGCAGGTTGTATTCTCTCAGCTTTAGAGCAAGGCAATGGCAAACCTCTCCTATATAAATCTTCCCAAAAAAACCCTTGAGTACAGGATTCAGAGTCAACCAAAAGACACAGAACAGCAACAATGGAGATTAATCGTTAATACCCAAGTAGTGAGTTTAACTGATATTCAAGCCTCTGTTACAGAATTACATTGTATTGCTAATTTTCAAAACAAAGTACAGTAAATATTTCCCAAACATTTTAAGTATTTTTAGAATTCGTTTTATTTTTTTAAATTGGAGTTATGAATTCAGCTTTCTGTCTTTGGCATTAAACCTTGCTCTCTTACTCTCAGAGATGGAGATATATGATCCTGGATCATACAATTTCATTGTTCCTCTCAAGGATCCAAGACATTCATCCAAGTACTCCAGCTTGCCTATTCTTGCACTCTTTTTCCTATTCCTTTTTCAATCAGCTCCATCACTATCTGAGGGCTCCTCCAGACTGGCCAAAAACCTCAGGAGTGGCTGTACCTGTGCTTATCAGGATTTTTAAAAATGTCCATATGCTGTACCTTCTGTCTTGGTCTATTTCTCATGAATTTACAGCACTAGCTGCAGCTTTTAAAGCCCAGGGCAGAAGATCCTCACATCCTGGGCATTTGTGATTCATGGAGGGGTAATTTCCTACATCTTTATCTGCTATACTTCTGGGTGTGACTTTTGTTGCTGAGGTTTTACTCTGACTTTCTTTCCCTCATTTCCAGTTACTGGGATGAACATTTCTCTTCCTCCCTTTTCTTTTACAATTAGAGTGCTACAATGGTATAACACTTTAGCACTATGATTGTTATGAATTTTTAAGAAAATTAAATGTAGGAGCATGAGTACTAGGGAGGTAGCATGTGGGAGATGCTCAGTTCATGGAGAGGATGATGGGGAGGGAAGGAAACTTCTCCTATGTTCCAGTCAGCAAGTGTCCCAGGAAGCAGGTGGCTGGAATGCAAGAGCTGTTGAGCAATTAAGCCAGTCCAGGTCAGTCACAGGATGAAGGGAAAACCAAGAGTGTGTTTATCAGCCAGTCCAGAAGTTGTACAGCAAGTCAGTAGTCCAAATAAACAAAGCCAGCAAGCAATAAAGCAGAATTGTAAACTGTAGCCAATGCAAGATCCAGAAAACCCAAATGCTGAAGAACGCTACCTGTCACTAAGATAGACTGTTGTAAGCAACAAGCCACCAGGGAATTGCCGGGAGATTTATAGCCAGCTATCTCAAGGCACCAGGTGCTTAATTTGTCTGTGTTTCCTATTTAACAGCTGATGGGAGCAGTATAATCTCTCCTTCTTTCTTCTTCACTCTGCAAATGATGTAACATGTCTTCAGTGTCTGCCACCTCCTGCTGGGGAATAAGCCCCCCGCACACACACCTCAGTCCCCAATTCCTTTGGCTCAGTGAGACCACTGACATCAATGGCTGTCAATTCCTAAACTCTGACTCTGTGTCTCAATATTCTGACTCCAGAGGGTGAGTTATGACAAAACCCTGCCCACCTGACAGTTAACCACACCTCAAGCAAGGAAAAAAAGATGTAACTAGATGAGGAAATGGCAAGAATCATTATCAGGCATTAAATCCAGAAACAGAATAGTCTCACATTTACTTGAACTATTGGGCCATCTAGAGCATCTCTGAGAAATGTACCTATAACAGCAGTGCTCAAGATCATGTTTCTTTCAACCAGAGTGGGGAGTTAATAGCTTTACTTGATATGCTCAGAAGGATTGTTTCTTTCAACCAAAGATTTCATAATAGTAAAAACTGGGTCCAGACATTCTGTCTCATTTTGAACTAGATTAAATTTCCACACATTCTCCAAAGGCCTTCATCCTATTTTTTACTGTGTCTAACCTTATTCATATAATTAAAAATAAAGGATTTGGCGCTATCTGTTTCCTTACATCAGTGACTACTGAGAGAAACCTCAGTCTTCACTGCATAGTCATCACAATGCCACAGCATATGTGTCAGTTATTGTCTTTGGATGTCTGTATGCATTCTGATATAAAACATATCTCAAGATTCTTCTTCGTGGTCTCTGTGCCTTCATACACTAGGAGCTTTAGCGCCTGCGCGGTAGCGTTGGAAACTTCTAGAGCTTGTTCGCTTGGCGGGAACCCCTCCCCCACGCCGGCACTGCGCATGCTCCTCCCGCCGAGCAACGGTCTCTCCTCAGTTCTTTCTCGTCCGCCGTCGCGTACGGAAGGTTCTTCGGTTTGTTCCTCTGACTTTTGTGCTTGGCTTGCTGATTTCACGGTTTTACGGATTTTTGGACTGTCTCTGACCTCTCTTTCGGACTCCCCATTTGGTTTTTGGTGATTTCGGATCTTCCCAGTTTGGCGTTTTCGTCTTATGTCCGCGCTCTTCAAAAAGTGCGTGTCCTGCGGGCGCAAAGTTGCCCTCAACGACGGCCACAAGGAGTATCTCTTCTGTTTGGGTGAGTCCCACAACACTCGGACTTGCCCAATTTGCCGGGATTTTACTCCCCAGACTCTCCGCAACCGGTCCGCAAGACTTAAGTCTTATTGTTGGGAGCAGTCTCTGCGGGCGATCGACGAGACCTCCGTTTCCAAAATGGCCGAAAAGAAGACGACCACGCCATCGACGGTATCGGCGGCTGCCGTTCCGTCCACCTCGTCGGTATCGGGCTCGGTACCGGCGAGAACGCCGATCTCGGCATTACCGAGGATCCCGAAGCTGTCGCCGGCTGCCAAGTCAGCGAAAGGATCCTCGACGGCGAGGAAGGCTGAGGCTCCCCTGAAGGAGACGCCTGCTAAGAAGCACCCTGCTCCGGACGGAGACAAGGGCAAGGAGAAGGAGAAGAAGAAGAAGGAGAAGAAGCGCTCCCCGGCTGGGGACGTTCAACCTCCTACTCCTCCTCCGACTCAACAGCCTTCCAAAGGGCGAGGCGAGTCCGTCGATCTCTCAGACGATGAGATCGAGGATGTTCCCCAACAGCGCCCGGACTCGCCTGTGGCAGACCCTCCAACCCTGGTGGAGGAACACCACCGCCCTTCCAGCCGTCGCAGGTCGGCCGACCTGCAGCAGAGAGAGCCCTCTGCTTCTCCGGAGCGGCGTTCGGCCTCATTCAGGTCCCGGTCCCGCTCTTCGGAGCGTCCGGTGGCCTCGCCGCCTCCTAGGGAGACTAGAGAGGAACAACCTCGCTCATCTGCCTCCAGATACACCTCGGCTTCCTACGTGGCCAGGTATGCGAGGGAGTCTGAATGGAGAGAGCGCCCGGCCTCTTATCGGTCACATTCACCATCGTACCGGGATTGGTACCATCGTGACCCGAGTCGCTGGGAGACCTTCCGGAGGTCCCGGTCACCTCGCCGACAGCGCGAATCACGCTCGCCTAGAGGGTCGAGGCTCGGTACCGTCGCCACCGAAGCCGTTCTCCATCGGACCGCCGCTCCTTCAGCCGCTCTCCCTCTCCTCGATACCATAGGACGAGGGAGCCTTCACCTCGATATCGGGCGATATCGCCACCTCCTAGGGTCACGGCAACGGCGACGCGCCCTACGGAGTCGGTGGTGACTGAGCGGGCTAAGACAACCTCAGCCTGCCAGACTACCCCTGTCACCACTAAGAAGGTGAAGTCCGTGGTCAGCCAGCCCAAACGTGACGCTGCCACTACCACTGTCCTGGCTGCAGAGAAGCCTAAGAAGGCAACACCTGTCGCGACTGCGAAGGAGCCGGAAAGCGAGCGGCGAGAGGACTCACCGAGCTCGGAGTCGTACGACTCGAGTGCGGAGTCGGAGGTGTCTGAGGCGGCCTCCCAGGAGTCTCCTCCGCTGGGATTCGGGGATCCGATCCCAGATTCTGCTCCAGAGGACGTCCACCAGTTCTCTGCTATGCTGCTCCGCATGGCCACCACCCTCGGCCTTAAGATCGCCGATGCGGAGCCGGAGGACGACGATCCAGTCTTCTCCGTCTTTGAGGGGAAGCAACCTGCCATGGCGCCGCTGCCTCTCCTGCCCTGGATATCCAGAGTGGTGAAGGCCGCCTGGGATAGGCCGGCCTCGGCGCAGCCGATACTGCAGCGGCTGGAACACCTCTACAGGGTGCAGAAGGATAACGCCGGTTATCTCTTCAATCACCCTGCACCGAACTCTGTGGTGGTCGAGTCGGCGCAAACAAAAGGCACCGGCAGGCAGCACACCACCCCGCCGGATAAGGAAGGCAGAAAGTTGGACGCCTATGCTCGGAGGTTCTACTCCGCCGCCTCCTTGCAGATCAGGCTGTCCAACACTCAGGCTTGCCTCGCGGCATACCTGAAAAAGGTGCTCGATCGCCTTCAACCGGCGATGGAGGCGGTACCGGAGGACATCCGCCAAGCCTCCTCGGTGATATTCAACGAGGCCATCTCCATCACTCGGCAGCAGATGGCCTCCTCCCGACACGCAGTGGAGATTGCCTCCCGGGTCATGGCGGGATCCATCGGCCTGCGCCGCCATGCTTGGCTGCGGCCGGCCGACATCCAGGAGGACACCAGAAGGAGAATCGAAGATCTCCCCTTCGACGGTGAGGGCCTGTTCAATTCTTCCACCGACGAAGCGTTGGACAATCTCGTGAAGGCGAGGTTAACTGCCAAGAAGATCGGGCTACAGCCGGCCACGCAAGCCCGCAGGACTTCCACCTTCCACCCATCCTGGCGACGATCTTCCACCTCGTCGTTCCAGCGTTCGGCCCAGTCCGGACAGTCGAGACCGTCCTCCGGCTCGTCGGCCAGACGCACGTTTAGACGACGCCCGGCTTCGTCTAAGAAGTCCTCCTCGGACACGAAGTCTCGGTTTTGACGTGCCTGGCAGGACCTACCAATACCCACTCTTCAGCCTACCATCTGCGCTCGGAGACCGACCGACTCTAGCTCGACACCTCGCGGAGTGGCAACATGTCACTACGGACTCTTGGGTGCTTTCCATCGTCCGTCTTGGCTACGCCATCGATTTTCACGATATTCCGCCTCGAGGCGCTTACTACTCCACCCCGTCGAGTCCGGCCCTCCTGTAAGAGATCCAGTCCCTCCTCCAGAAAGGGGCGATTGAGCGGCTCCCGCAAGAAGCCAAGACCACCGGCTTCTTCTCCAGGTACTTCACGGTACCGAAAGCCGACGGTACCCTCCGGCCGATCCTAGACCTCAGAGGGGTGAACTACTTCATCCGCCCCAAGAGGTTCAAGATGGTCACGATACCGTCGATCCTGCCCTTCCTACATCGAGGGGACTGGTTCGCCTCCATCGATCTCCGAGACGCATACTTCCATATCGCCATTCGCCCGCACCACAGACGGTACCTCCGCTTCGCAGTCGACGATATCTGCTACCAGTACAAGGTGCTGCCGTTCGGACTCTCGACTGCCCCAAGGGTCTTCACCAAGTGCATGGCCCCGGTGGTATCCTTCCTGCGGACGAAGGGCGCTTCCGTCTTTCCTTACCTCGACGATTGGCTGTTGGTGGCGTCCTGCAAACAGAGACTTTACCACGACGTCCACATGACGTTGTCACTCCTGACCCGCCTTGGTCTACGGGTGAATCCGAAGAAGTCCCACCTCGAGCCGGCGAGGATCTTGGACTTCATCGGGGCGACGCTCGACTCAACCTCCGCCAGGGCGTACCTACCAGAGTCTCGAGCTCAAACCCTGATCCGGGCCGCCGCTCACGCTCGTACGGCCCCGACGTTATCTGCGAGAAGCGTCCAGCAGCTCTTGGGCTACATGGCTGCGACGACCGCTGTGACATATCTCGCCAGGCTAAGAGCAAGACCTCTTCAACACTGGTTCGTCCGCATATTCGACCCCCTGCGAGACGAACAGACACTCCGACTGCAGCTGCCGGAAGACGTCCGCTCATCCCTCCGATGGTGGCAGTCGCACGCAATCTGATGTCAGGGATGCCTTTCCAACAGCCGACACCGAAGGTGACGGTAACGACCGACGCCTCCCTGTATGGATGGGGTGCCCACTGCGGCGATCTCAGAGTCCGCGACAGATGGACCGACGACGAGACCGCTCTCCATATCAACGCGCTGGAGCTGCTCGCCGTCTCGAAAGCCCTATGGGCGTTCCACCACATCGTGGCGGGGCGCACGGTCCTGATTCTGACGGACAACACCACCGCCGTCTGCTACATCAACAGACAGGGAGGGACTCATTCCACGACCCTGCTCAACATCGCGCTCGACCTGTGGGAATGGTGCATTTGCCTGCACACGCATCCCGTGGCGGTTCACCTGGCCGGGCAGGAGAACACCACGGCAGATGCCCTCAGCAGGGACACCTCATCCCATCACGAATGGTCTCTCTCCGGAGAGGCCTTCAGACTGATTCGAGACCGCTGGGGCGAACCATCCATCGACCTCTTCGCGACCAGGGAAAACGCAAAGTGTCACCAATTCTGTTCCAGAGCGGGCCACGATCGCGCCTCCATCGGGGACGCTTCCAGTTTCCGTGGACCGGGGAACTCCTCTACGCGTTCCCGCCGTTCCCGCTGCTCGGCCGGACGATATCGAAGATCCTCGCCGACCGAGCCAACGCGATCCTGGTAGCCCCGTACTGGCCGAGGCAACATTGGTTCGCACCCCTGCTACAAGCTGCACGAGGCGACCTGCTCCGGTTGCCACCGACACCGGACCTGCTCTCCCACTCCGGCGGCCGAGTCCTCCATCCAGACCTGCCACGCCTGGTCCTCCATGCCTGGAGGATATCGCACTAGACGATCCCGTGCTCGGTACCGTCCTCGTCGCGGCCAGGAAGGAATCCACCCATCGCAACTATCAATACAAATGGCGAAGCTTCCTGACCTTCGTTAACGAGAGGAGTGAGCCGGTATCGCCTGCGGGACTCTCTACCGTCCTGCATTTCCTCCTGCACCTCCGGCAACAGGGTCTGGCGTTTCCATCCCTGAAGGTTTACCTCTCCACGATCGTGGCATACCAACTGCCACGATCTGCTGCATCGGCCTTCTTCAGGAACGATACCGTTAAGCGGTTCCTGAAAGGACTTCATCATCTCTACCCGCCGGTATCGCCGCCGCTACCGCCGTGGTCCCTCTCGCTGGTGCTCTCGCAGCTGACAAAGCCGCCCTTCGAGCCGATGGCGACCTCGGATGACAGGCTCCTGACCATGAAGACTGCCTTCCTGGTAGCGGTGACCTCAGCGAGGCGAGCGGGTGAGATCACAGCTCTTCGATCCGATGAGCCCTTCATGGTCTTCCACAGAGACAAGGTAGTCCTGAGACCTGACATCTCGTTCCTGCCAAAGGTGGTGTCCAGTTTCCATCTCAACCAGGACATCATTCTGCCTGCCTTCTTCCCGAGCCCGACGACACCGTTGGAGCGGTCTCTCCACTCACTGGACGTGCGTTGGGCATTGGCCTTCTACAAAGACAGGACTGCTTCCTTCCGACAGACGCCGCATCTCTTTGTTTGCTATGGGCGACGTCGGAAGGGCCTCAAAGTGTCCACCCAGCGCTTCTCCAAGTGGGTGGTGAGGACTATTGAACTGGCGTATGAGCTCGCGAGGAAGCCTCCGCCAGTCCTGCTTCGAGCCCACTCCACCAGAGCTGTGGCTACTTCTGCGGCCCTCCTGCGAAGAGTTGACCTGCATGAACTTTGCCGTGTGGCGACCTGGTCCCAACCGTCGACCTTCGTGCGCCACTACAGGCTCGACTGCCGGTCGCGCAGAGATGCCCGGTTTGGACGTGAGGTGCTGGCTTCCGTGCTGTAGGACCTGACCCGCCGTCCGACCGGTAAGCTACACAGTCTCCTAGTGTATGAAGGCACAGAGACCACGGGAAGAAGAACAGGTTGCTTACCTGTAACTGTGGTTCTTCGAGTGGTCATCTGTGCCATCATACACACCCGCCCTTCCTCCCCTCTTTCTCAGGTCCCTGTAGGTTCTACGGCGGACGACAGAACTGAGGAGAGACCGTTGCTCGGGGGGAGGAGCATGCGCAGTACCGGCGTGGGGGAGGGGTTCCCGCCAAGCGAACAAGCTCTAGAAGTTTCCGAACGCTACCGCGCAGGCGCTAAAGCTCCTAGTGTATGATGGCACAGATGACCACTCGAAGAACCACAGTTACAGGTAAGCAACCTGTTCTTCACTACACTACCTCCTGAAGGTTTAAAAAAAAATGAAAAAGGGACCACAGGTACCTGTGCATCATGACAGCACCAGCCAGGGCTTCTGGGAATGGGTCTGGGCCTAGGTGAAAAAAAAGAAGTCCCCAGCAGTTCACCTATGCAATGGGTGGGGGCTTTTCCTGTATTTACTTAGTCCAAATCCAAGTTTGCTTTAAACTTGTCAAAATATCTAGAGATCTGTAATTTGAAGACATCTCAGGATTCCTTAAAATGATTGACTGAACACATAGCAACTTTTTTTTTTTGAGGGGGTGTCAGTCTACACTGACTTCACCTGTGGTGTCATGGAGGAAGCTCGTAGTGTGACTGTCAGTCTTTGCTGCTTACCATATGCTGAGCTAAAGTAGCATCATTAGAGCTTTTATGAAATTATAAAAAGTGCTTTACAAGCTGTAGCTGTAACAGAGTCCCAAACAGTGGTCCTGATTCATTTTAGTGTGTGGTAGGCAATAACAGTTGGTTGTCACGTCAGCCACTCAGTATGTGGGAGATCAGGAAAGCTGTTGTTCTTGATAATTTCATATATATCCTGCCTTTGCCTAGGACTCAAGGTAGCTTATACATTAAAACAAATACGATACAAGTCAACATTGAAATGGAGTTAAACAAGCTGCAACATTAAACAAGATTAAAAGATATAATTGAAAACAGCAAAGTGCCCTTTTGAAGTCTCTTTATTTAGAAATCTTTAGTTCTCAAAAGCCTGTTGGAATAATAACAATAACAATAATAATAAGTCTTTGACAGTGAAAGGACATCAAGTAGGGCATCCTTCTAGCCTCCGTAGAAAGGGAGTGCCAGATCTGTGAACAGCCACCAAAAAACATCTGATCTTGTTGCCTCTCCAGACCAGCCGGCGAAAGTGATGGAACTGAGAAAAAGGCCTCTGCTGAGGATCTCTGGGCCCAGTCAGGCTCATATGGGGAGATAAAGTCTGGCAGATAGCTTGGAGCCAAGCCATATAACATTGATTAAAAGACAAAACAAACACGTGCTCAGAAGGTTATATGAATGTGCTTTCCATAATTCAGGGTCAGAGGCAGAGTAGGGGAACTATGATAGCTGAATTTATGGAAATTCTCAAAGGACCCTGGCAGGAGACAGTGAGAAAAAAGAATTGCTAGGACTAGAATCCAGCGGGGCTGTAGCTTTGCTGACAAAATAGTAGTGCAAGTGATGGTGGTGCTTTCTCAGCAATTGCATAAGTGTGGAGACGCGTGCAATCAATTGTACACTCACACAACCCTTTGTCTCACTTTTGACTTAGTGGGTAAAGAGCTATTTTTGCTGGGCAATGGATGAGTTCAAGGCCTCCATGCTGTTTGTGCAACAGGTTCTGGGTAGTGGGCAGCACTTTCCCCAACTCTAACCTACGTAATACCCAGTTGCCTCCTTTGTATAGATGCTGAGCTCTTAAAACTGCCATTAATATCTGCATTCCATCCCCATTTGGCCTCCTAGTGTCTCAAGATGGAAAGTAGCTAGCAGTTTCAGCTGGGGATAGGTTAAAGAAGTTTTTTTTTTTTTTTGTCATGTTCCAAGGAGCTACTAGTTCTCCTCTATTCCTTCACCTCCCCCATCCCCACAACATTAGCAGCAGGAAAGGTTGGTGGAATGGGGCTATTTTGGGGAACGTTTCCCTAGCAACGGCTGTTGCCACCGTCTGTAGTGGTTTATCCATAGGTGCTAAAATATTCAATGCTTCTTAATAAAGACAGCAGCTGGTAAAGCAAGGTTGGTGATAGGAAGGATGCTCTATCCCACTGCCTTGCCCAGTGACTTAAGTCTAGCAGGCTGGGATTCATAGACCTTGCTGTCGCTGAAGAATGTTGATAGAGCAAGTGAATGATGTCTTTAAGCAAAATGTGTTGTTAAGTACATTTCCTTTAAGACCTCCATCAAGGACCATACACACTGCCTCCCATAGGTGGAACGTCTCAATTATGCATTCATAGCACAGATGATTGCATTTCAGAAAACAAGCTAAATACTTATAGACAGTGGGTGAAGCATTTGATAGAGTCTACATTTCTTTTGTGATGCAGAGGAAGATCTTTGGTATATATGTTTTTTTTTAAATGGAAGAACTTTATAACAGAATTCAAACCAGTAGAATAAATATGTTCATTAAGTGTTTAGTCTAATTCACAAAGGACAGAATCTTCAGAAAACTCTCTTATGTTTTCAACTCCTTTTCAAACTGTGCCTGGAGGAGATCATTCACACAATTTGGGAGAATTGTATTTGTATAATTAATCTGAACCTGAGCAGTTTGTGCTGTTGGTTGAAGGTACCGACAGTGATGCAAAAAAATTAATAATGAAATGTTGACAATTGTCTCCTGATCATTTGATATTGCATTGTGGCCCTGACTTGTCTCTCCTTTGGATGCAGCTGTTGGTCAGCATAAAACTCACTATTGAACTAGAATGGCTGTCTGGTTACAGGCTGGTACTGAGATGTGACTTTGTTTTAGTTGTGTTTTTGGAAGAAACTAAAATTCCATCAACAAGTATCACTGTGCAAGTGGATTTCTTTTCCCAGCCATATGCATTTAAATTGAATTCAAGAAAGGCACTGGCCTAACCTTTTTGCTTATAGGAACTGTGACCTGACCTGCTCTTTTTACTGAAAACTCTTCTTTCATGCAAGACTTGTATAGTGACCTGTACAATGATCAGCTGAAAGAGAAAGGTAGTGGTACAATCCACAGATACAGTGGATTTGGACCAGGATAATACCCAGCCTGAACCAACTGCACAGGGATCTTTCTAAGCCTGGGAATCATGGGCCAGCCCTTGTGATTGCAGCTGATCCGTAGTAGCCCTCCAATGGCCAACATCCTTCCTTTTCGCATGCCACAGAGTGCCCTAACAGTCAACACTAAAGAATGCTCAGAGTTCTGGCTCTTTACTGCTGGCTTGTTAAGGATCTCCATGATCCAGCAATTTCTAAGGGCTTTTCTGCACTATACTGTTGTAGTGCTATTATTCCACTTTCAACATCCTATAGAATTCTGGGGTTTGTAGTTTACTGAGGCCCAAGAACTCTCTGGCTGAGAATTCTAAACACCTCTTCCTAAACCGCAAACCCCAGGATTCCACAGGATGTTGAAAGTGGAATAATAGCTATAACAGTGTTGTGCAGAAATGGCCCTAAGAGTCCAGTCGCTTGGAACAAAAAGGAGGAAGGGAGGGGAAGAAAAAAAGGTAATGTGACAAAACCTTTCAGACTGACTGATTTTATTTTAGCATGAGCTTTTGTGGATATAAACCCACTTCTTCAGATACAGTACTGAGTGGTATTAAGGCCTCAGGTATAAAGCATATTTAAACAGTTGTTCTTTTTATGCTGCAAGAGGCTAACACGGCTACTTTTAAAAAACTATACCTTGGAACAAGTAATAGCTTCCCTGGGAGCTGTTCAAGGTACTGAAGGGTCTGGCTAGTCCTGTTTGTGGCTCCTGACCTGTTCCATGGCTACTCAGTCCCTGCATGTGAGTCTCTTGCTTCTTTCTGTGAACCAGAGCCCAATTTGCTTCTTCCAAATTCCATGATGGACTTATCCTCGGCAGCACAGACTAAGAGCGCACTTGTTGACAGAAGCCACCAAAAAACATGAAAATATCTGAGCTCTGAGATAAGTGAAGGAACAGAAGTTTATTGTGGTAATTCAGGTTTGTGCATCAGTTGAACTATGTGTGGGTTGCCATGATTCCCTTTCCTTCCTAAATTTCCACAGATAATTCATTCACACATGGCCATTGGATGTATGGCAGCTTTTTGCTCCAGATGTGTAGCTCATCTGATTTTTCTTCTTAAGCACTGACTGAGTTTTGCTGATTTTGCTGACCACAAAGAACTCAAACTGAAAGATGTCAAAACTGAATGTTTCTCTGCCCTAAGCAAAAGAATGTGATGACCTGCTCACCGTAAGCTGAAAGAGATTACAATATGCAGAAAATTTGGTGGCTATGCATCTATGAGTTGAGTGAATCAAAGTTGAGCTAGTTTACGCTAACTATAATTTCCAAAAACATTGGGCTGAGGACAAAAGCCAATTATAATTTCCCCAGCACTGTACTCTTCCAGTTTTCTCCATAATCACCTCAACAGATTAAATCTTTTATGAAGTTCAGAATTCTTTAAATACTCTCTGGATGGGTCTACACATGCATGATTATCATTTGATAGACTGCAACATCAAGAGATGGCTTTCACGTGGGAATGAGTAATTGTAGATCAAATATTCTATAGAGAACTTTCATGTTACCTCACATCACTGTAACACTTGAGTGGAGTCAACCCAAACGTTTCATGGACTGAAACACCAAGAGATTGCTAATTCACACATGAAAGTTATCATAGATCAAACAACCTGTAGCTGGATAAGTTTTGTCAATCTAACATTGTGGACTCCAATGGACCCAATTCATGCATTTTGCTACAAATCAAATGGAGACTTTGCCATGATGGGATCCACTTTGCCTTGCTTACCCATGCAATCTGACACAAAGATTCACTCTATTTAATCCTGACACACTCTGTATGTATGAGAAGACTATGTGGGTATATCTTTTGAACCATATATATACTGCCTGTACATACTGTGGGGAGATGTGGGCACGAAAATGGATTGATTCTCTATTGCACTATAGGAGAGGTGGGTTTTCTTGTGGGACTAGAAAACCCAGACATCCTCACCAACATTGCTGATAGTGAACAATGCTGGGAGCTGCAGTACAATAGTATCTGGAGGGCTATCTGATTCCTAGTCCTACCCTGTTGGATGTAAGAAGGATCATGTATACATCATGTATTCATGATGTATCTATTAATATTGGCATGTACTAGCAGGATAATAACTACAGTTAAACTGGAACATTCTGTGATATCCAAAGCACGTCTGATGTGTGTGTGTTTTTTTGCTGTTTCATTCACTTTAATTACAAGCCCAAGCATTCCTGCTCCGCCGTGTTAAAGGCATGATCAGAGACAAGGAGAACTTTGGGGCTAAACTTTCTCAGTCCCTTTACACTATATTCTAATTTCCCCACTTTTCACCTCTCCCAGTGTCATTGCTAAGACAGACAAAGTTTTCTTAGAGGCAGAGAGTGGGGAACTTAGGTCAGATGCCCCCCTTCAAGGTCAAAGCTGTCCCTCAATTTTCCTTATGGCTTTTGGTATGCACCACCCACAGAAGCTCAAGTACCAAGCAGAACCAATGACTTCACTGCCCTGCAAATTCCAACAATGAGGTTTTACTCCCAACGGCTGTTGAGTGAAAAATCTCAACAAAACAAAACAAAACAGAAAAGAATTGGTTCTCCCAGTACCTCTTAAGCTTTTGTGATAGCTGCAACAAACTATCTTGACAAAGCAGATTTACTTACCAAAAAATACAAGCAAGAAGAGGGAAAAAGATACTTGGTACTGTACAATGCTTCATACAGTCAAAATAGTAATGACCCTGCACAGCAAGTGTGATAAATTTTTTTTCTGAGTGTTTTTAGACTCTGTACAGAAGATGGGGAGGGAAAGCGAGAAAATAATATTCTTTTAACCTATGAAAATCAAAATTCACCTTAGAATTTAACAACGAATCAGCATTAAAAGAACAACACCCACATTTTCTTGGCAATAGATAATGTATTTAGTTCCAAAACAAACCAGGAAGAAGTGAGTGCTTCTAGAGGCATACTTTCCTAAATAAAGAAATGTACCTACGACCAGTGTCCTTAATTATACTGATGCTTTGTGTCTCCTAGCAGCAGTCTCTCCCCTTTGTCTATAAACAAGGAACACAAGCAATTCTTGACAAAGCTGTTACTGCAGTTCCTAAGCCGCACTTGGGGTGATATTAGATATCGCTTTGATATCAATAATTTGGCTTTCTTCTGCCATCCCTCTCCATGTGCTGCGAGGTCCCCCGGACAAGCTCGCAGACAGGCACAGCCACTAATTGCTGTAATATTCCAACACAGTACAGGCTGGCCAGAAATAGCCATCCCACTGCTTCAGGAGACCTCAAAGGCATGTACTCTATTATGTATGCACGCTACTTACAAAGAACTCCCTGCCCCAAGCAGGAGGCTTGATTAAGAGAATACTCAGCTGTTAAGCACTCTGTGTTTGCATACTGTCTACTCCTTTGTCAATTCTGACCTAACTCAATCATGCTAAATTCTGACCTTTCGGAGGCTTTGTCTCCAGCCCGAAACTCATTGTTTTCCCCAAGTACGGACTAGCCTGTGGCTACATTTCTCCCTATAAAAACCCTTGACTTTGTGAGCTTCCTTGGATCGCTCCGGACATCCATCCCGCCTTGCTGCCACTTTGCCTGGTGAGCCTTCCCTTCAGTCCCACGTACTGAGACTCCATACCTCTGAACTTCTGCTACAGACTACCTGGGCTTCAGGACAGGTGTAGTATCACCCAAACCAACAACTCCTCTTAAAAATCCCTCTATCCCACTCCAACCTTTATTTCTTTAGTTATCTGTGTGAGTGTGCTGCATATACTGTTTGATTGTATTTTAATAAAGATCACAATTATTATTTCAATCCTGTGTGCTCCTTGACTTGGCCTGACCCCGTAGACATTGGGTAAAAGATTCCGCTCCGTTGCCCTGCCTCTCGCAGTGCTAGCTTGTGGTCTGTGCTAATTTCCCCAACTTATATACCGGTAATTGAGAGCACATTTAGGTGTCCCTCCCGGGACCCCCAGAAAACAGGGTAACAAAGCGTGCTACTGAAAGAAGCACAAATCAATCTTTCTCTAAAAGACCTGGCCCAACCATTAACTAACCACAAGATTTTGTGTTCTGCTTTAATGCTGCTTACGATTAGCTCCAGCAAAGCTCCCATGATCTGGACAACAAATACATTTTCATAAAGATCCTCAACCAGGATCTACTATTTTATCATCATTCTTTACTTTGTACTAACTGGTTAGACCATCTCCCTCTCTCAGATTTCTGGACCTGAAGAAAATACACCCCTTTCCCTACCCCACTGTCAGTGCTTGGGCCATACCTTTTCAAAATTGTTTTTGTGAACTGTCTTGAAGATAATAAGGTAATGCTATAAATTAAAAGGTAATCATAAGAGCTGTTCCTGACTCACAGCTTCCTCAATTTTGCACCTGAGGTGGAAGATTTATTTCTTTATTTAAAATATGTATTAGCCAATCTTTAGTAAAAGCTTTCAAGCTGATTTACAAAACCGGCAGTAATAACAACAGTAAAACTATGAATAATGAAAGAAGGTCACAGCACAGCAGAACACAATGCCAGCATAAAGGCAATAGCTGAAAAATGAAAATTAAAAGACTTGTGCAAACAAACAAAAAATCTGTGTGAACAAAAAGGTAAAGTGTGCTTCGTTGACATAAAGTAAATTAATAAAAAATGTAAGGTTCAGCCTCCTTTGTATTAATTTCAGTACAGTACCAAGAGAGAGCATGGTCTAGTTTCCTCTTTCCACCATTGTTCTCTTAACATGAATACACTTTTGAAAACAAATGCTTTCACACCACATTGTCATGGCCTTGATAGACCAGGACAAAGACAGGAAGGTCTATTTTCTGTATGGGGGTTGCTTAAAAAAAACAACAACCCACACACACCTGACTCTATGGGCCAGTTGTGTCATACAAAGGCTTCTTGATCTATCAGGGAAACAGGGTTTTGATACACTCCCATAGCTACAGGAAGCAAGTAATGTGGCAAAATATGGTTCACTATCTGGATGGTGCCTGTAAATAACTAGCTGTCCATGGTCTTAGATCTCCTACAAGGAGTATTTTAAAGCTGTAATGGCATGTCATCTTTCTGCATGTTTGTGGGTCAAGCTAGATCATATGATATTTTTTTGGAGAGGTGCTCTCTTGAGTGATGAAAGATGTCTATTTGTCATAGCATGTGATTATTCCCATCTGCATTTTAGCCTGCTTTGTTTGGTGTTTTGGTCAATGGAAGGTATATATGGGCTTAATTTGCAAGTGTGATTGTTGAGGCACACATCTCTGAGGAACATCTCTTGTGTAGAGGAAAATGGGTTTACTGAAGGAATATGCAATCCTCTTAAAACCTATTTTGATCCTATGTGTTTCTGCTTCTATGCACCCTCTACTTCCAGGAATCTGGAGATGGCATGACAAGATCTACTAAACTGTTTATATTGCCCTGACGTGCTGTGTTGATATAAGCATTTCTCTGAGTGGTATATGTATACATCCATCACATGTTAGCATTAAGTGTATGTGTGTATATATAAATTATATATATATATATACACACACACACACACACACACACACATTTTATGTAGTAATTTACATTTCACCTATTCATAGACAAACAAATGGTACCACTCTATTCTGCATTGGTTAGACCTCATTTGGAATACTGTGTCCAGTTCTGGGCACCTCAATTCAAGAAGGATATCAAACAAGCTGGAACGTGTCCAGAGGAGGGCGACCAAAACGGTAAAGGGTCTGGAAGCGATGCCTTGTGAGGAACAGCTTAGGGAGCTGGGCATGTTTAGTCTGCAGAAGAGAAGGTTAAGAGGGGACATGATAGCCATGTTTAAATATTTGAAGGGATGTCATGTTGAGGAGGGAGCGGGCTTGTTCTCTGGTGTTCCAGAGACTAGGACAAGGAGCAATGGATTCAAGCTGCAGGAAAGGAGATTCCACCTGAACCTCAGGAAGAACTTCTTGATGGTCAGAACTGTCCAGCAGTGGAATATGCTGCCTCGGAGTGTGGTAGAGTCTCCTTCTTTGGAGGTTTTTAAACAGAGGCTGGATGGCCATCTGTTGGGAATGCTTTGTTGGGTGTTCCTGCAGAGTAGGGGGTTGGACTTGATGGCCCCTGTGGTCTCTTCCAACTCTATGATTCTATGATTAACCAAAAGCCACTCTTATAAGCAGGGTGAGACCAAGACATTTTGGCTGCTTGAGGAACAGAAAATGTTGCCACTCCTCTACCCCAGAGTAAAGGCGAATGATTCTCAAGCCTAACCAAGTTATTTTGGCTTCTGGGGCATAAAATCTCTGCAAAATCTGCTCCTTTCCAACTTCTTGGCAACAATTTAAAAAAGACAATCATAGTTAAGAAATTACTATTTGGTGTCTTTTCACTGCAGAAAAATCATTACCGGTATGTACAGTGAAGCAGCAGATACTGGTTGTTATGAAAGGGCAGCAAATTGCTAGTTACTTAATCTGCCAGTGTATTCTTACTGCAAGAGATGGGGAGAGGTGATTGAGTGATTATTTTTATTTTTATTTTTTTGGCCACAAGTGCCAAAATAGCTTGACTGGACTTGGGCACTATGCACTCTGACACGGGAGGGATATACCACTGGTATGTTGCCTTATGCAGCACAATATCTTGAATCAGCTCTGGTTTGGAAACATTTGACATGTTCGTGTACTGACACAAGGTAAGACACCATGTATAATCATTATCAAATAGGGTTGGGGTCAAGTTAAGAAATCAGTATGTGGAGCCTTTGGTGGAAGGATGGTGGTGGCTCCACATAAGGATGAGTTTTTAGTGAAGATTTTTATTTTATATTTAATATTTATATTCTGCCCTTTATCTAAATTTCTTGGTATTGTATACAATGAAATCAGTTTAACCAATGGAAAATTTTTTTAAAAAAAATTAAACAGACTAAAAGCATATTAAGCAGCTGAATAATTCAAAGCAAAGCAATTTAAAACCAGGTATAAGAATTTTAAAACTGTTACAAGGTTTCTTTTCAATACCCAGTAGCTTCATACACTTTTATCCTCTTTTCTATGAGGCAGTAGACAGAGTAACAGCCTAGCATAAATTGTACAAACCATTTAGAAGCCAGAGCTTAGAAATTTTAACCTTTTTTGAACAACTGATTTCTTCAGATGGCATGGTCATGCTGGCTCAAAAATTCTGTAATCCAAAAAGATAAGTCTTCCAGTCCAACATTCTTATCAAGCTAAATTGGTCATCCAGCTAAGGAAGTCATGGACTAAAGAGAGGCATGCCTTCCAACATTTCACAGAAGAAAACCAGGGTGTATGAGGCCAAGCAACTTCAGAGTGTGGTCAACATAGCAAAAAGTTATAAATGAGGAAGGACACACAAGCTAGGAGGGGCTGCAACAGTTTGCTTTTTATGAACTACTGGAAAAGTCAAGATTCTGCCCTCTTCTGTCCTCTCTTCCCACTCAGTTAATTGGGTGAAAACTACCTTTGTGTTTTAAACTCAGTTTGCAGCAATGGAAGCAAGCTGAGGACAAAGGGGGAGGTTGGAAGAAGAGAGAGAAACTAGGACATTCTAAAAGCAGTTGAAAAAGTGGGATGACAGAGGATTAACCATGATTGTCCCTGCCAAATCAGGACAACTGTAGAGTATGGAGAGGTGAACTGCCTGCCTTACAACTCAGTTCACTGAAGCTGACACAGAAGAACATAGAGATCAAGTGTGCCTCATTTTTATTATTAGGGTTGAGGGGCCATTTGAATTTCAGAACACAAGTCTCAAGTTGGTTGTGTTTGTTTTGTCACACTAAAAGACTCATGAAGATAGTTAGAAAAGTATCTGTCAAAAAGTTGAGGGACTCAACAGTGCTTTTCAGAAACAGGCTCAGATACAATCCTTAGAGTAAGAATAAAATTTTGGTATTGAGTTTAACTGTGTTCTAGAACGGATGACAAACCTTTGCAGGCCACAGTACTCTGTGCAAAGATGCCTAGGGCTCTGCAGTGCCAGGCACACGTGCTCCCATTAATGTTTCCATTGCTTTGGATTGCGCTCCTGTCTTTCCCCATCACTGCATCTGCAGTGTGTATCCATGGTTCTGAGATCACATGCAGGGATGGGTTAAAGTAGTGGAAGGCTGTTGTATTCTAGCAGTTAGTGACTTTTCAGCTACAGACTGCAGAGCAATTATAAAACAGTGAAACAAGCAATTTGAGAGGGATAGGAAGAGAGAAGGAGAGCATCCTGGGGAGAGAAGAGTTAATGAAACAGTAGGAGTGTAAACAGTAGTGAGAAAAAGGAAAATCTCAACAAGTATTGTTTCAAGAGCCCTGGAGCTAAGCTCTAAATCTAAGGATAGGAACTCTTAACAAAACAACATGTTAAAATCAGAAAAGTACAGAAACAAAGAAGAACCGGGAAGGAGGTTAAAAAACGAATGAAAGAAAGTTGGAGCAAGACCAAGAGTATCTTGAGCTATGTGGAAAACAGACAAAAGAGATGGACCAGGAGATGAAACAAATCTAGGGGATGTAACCCGAGCTGGATGGGGTGCAAGGGATTTTCCTCTTTTTATCTTTCCCTTGAAAACTGGATTTGCAGGATTCAGATGGGAATAAGCTGACCACACATCAGGTAAGAGACAATTTATTGTTATTATTTACTATGTAACTGAGAGCCAGCATGGTGTGGTGGTGTGAGTGTTGGACTACAATTCTGGGAGATCAATGTTCAAATTCCCACTCAGTCATGGAAACCACACTGGGTGACATTGGGCAACTCACACACACTATTCCTCTGAGAAACGCAATGGCAAACTCCATCTCAACAAATCTTGCCAAATAAAACCCTCCCGACAGGTTCACCACCACCACCATCACTACCACCACCACAATGTATTTGCTTGAATTTGGAGCTAATGCATTTCCTGTACCTAAATATTTGTGTTTGTGCATGTGTATGTGTGTTATGTGTTTGCATTGCTTGAAATAATTTTATTCCATTGATGGCTTTGTTTGCGAACTCTAGTCCACAAAATCTTAAACTACAATCTTGTAGCATTTAAGATGCCACAAGTCTTTTGGCTGTGTTTCATTTATGCCATTGAATCAAGAATATTTGCTTATATTAATTTGTTAGATACTCATGGTAACAGTTTGTCTGCAAACCATGTTTTTAACCCAGCTCTGTGAATACCCAGTTCTTCATTTTTTGTCTTTTCCAATTGGTCTGGACAATTCTTTTTCAATGTGGCTTCTTATTCTGCTGTCTTCAAACTATTGATTTCAGAAGGTTCTGAAACGATTTAGTAGGAGGGATCTGTAATGGGGTCTTCTAATGAGTGGAATGTTCACAGAATCCTGGAGGAATGAACTAAAAATTTCAATTTTCTTTAAAAAAAAAAGCTGTGCTGAACTTATTTTCAGTCTGGGACTACTACTATCACAGGTCTCTTTCTCTGTCTCCCAACTCTGTTCATGCTGTTCCATGTAGTTAGAATTGTTTATAAGTAACTGTTTATATTGATACCGTTTTATCCTAACTGTTGAGCTTATTATCTTAGTGGTAGTAGAAGTGAATCTTCAGGGGTATTATACCATCTATACAAAGTAGCTTCAAACTCCAGCATTTCTTTAAAGAAGCTCAAACTAATTGCATGGAGAAGCACTTATGGCACTTGTAGCTCCAAGAAAAAGAAGCAAATACTATAAATTAGACAGACTATATTAACTCATTAAAATCCCTGGACAAACAAAAAGTTTTAAGGGGGCTGGCTCTGATGAGATCACAATGTCAGCACCAATATCACATCTCAGAGGGCAGGTTATTCTACAACTGAGGTGCTACCATACAAAAGCCTCTTTTCTTTGTTTGTTGTTCTCACACAACTTGCCCAACAGTCCTACGGCAGAGATAAGCTCTGTGTCAGATATTTGGGTCTCAGGCTATTTAGGACTTTAAAACTAAGTATAGGTACCTTAAACTGTGCTGGGAAGCACATAGGTAGTCCACACAACTTCAGAATTGATACAAGATGATTCCACCTGACTGTACTAGCTACAGTTCTAACCAGTTAAACCTGCACTAGCTGAACCCTTTAAGTCATCTTCAAGGACACCCCATCTACAACTTATCACAGTAATGTAATTAGAAGTTTACCAGCATTTAAAATGCCAGGTCCAAACTGTCACTGCCCATAAACTGGCAAACCAGCTGAAGCTGTTCAAAAGCCTCCCAGTCACTGAGACTTGCAGACCTCAAGTGACACAACTGGATCTAGTTCTTTCTCCAAATGGCACACTTGTTCTTTCACTGTGAGTGTAAACCCATTTACAACAAGCCACCTATCCAAATCCTGTACATGAGAAGCATCTAGTCAAAGTCTCGGTCTTATCTGGATTCAGTTTCTGTGTACTGGATTCTCATCAAAGCCCATTACATAATCCAGACTCTGGTTTAGTGCCTGCAAGAACTGGGCATCATTAGAAGCTGATGACACATCAGTCCAGATCCTCTGATGACTTCACTCTGAAGTTTCCTACAGATATGAAAAATCATGGGCAATAAGATGGACCCTCCTGGGACCATACAGCTAAATGCCATGCTAATTGCTCACCCTGCCTCCCTACACACTGCTCCCTTCTAAAGGTGACTCTAAAGGTAAGAGCAGAAGTGCTGCTGTATCACTGTGCCTCTGACCCCAAATACACAGAGTTATTCCAACAAGATCTGACTGGTGGTATCAACAAAAAGTTCAAGGAGTATCTACAGGTTTGTAATCCCTTTTTCTTTTTCTTTCCTTCTCTCAAAGAGATAATCTGTCAAGGTGAACAAGGCCACTTCAATATTAAAGCCAGGCCTGAATCTGGATTCATTTTGGTTGAGACAATCTGCTCCAAAAGTGTCTGTTAGGCCCCTCTCCCAAGCTCTTGCCCGCCCCCCAAGGATATTTCTGACTGGGAGATAATTATTAAATTCTTCTAAGTCCAAAGAAGATTTCTGTCATGCAGCCACCTCTTCCAAGATATTCAGCACAACCCCTTCTTCTTAAAAAGCATTAATTATCTCTTGGATATATCCCATATCGCCAACTAGTTGCTAAAAGCCAAGCTGGATGAAAACAAGAATACAGGTGGTTGACTGCTTCCACCTTGCTCCCTCCCAGAACTAGGTAGTTATAAAACCACTAATTTCTCTCTCTGATCAACACAAAGCAAAAAAAGCACTTGAATTTGAATGGTCTCCTGCTGAGGAACATGGATCGCTATTGGTGGAAAATTAGGTAGTCCATACATCATGCATGGGTCAGGTTTGTTTTGGGTATATGCCTAAATCAGTCCAGGGACCTTTGCATGCCTTGGATTCAGTGCTTCAACACTAAACTAGAATTCTCAGAAAATATTATTTCCCTCCTCCTGAAAAGCTGATGCAGGTCAAACTACGTTCTTCATAGTTTGTGTCAAACTATGGTAGATCAGCTGGTGTAGACACAAGGAGCGGTGGCTGACTATCTAACTACTCATATCCTATACTGGACTATCTTGAATTTAGGGTTCTATGCAGCTTTGACGAATAAGATGCACTACCTGTTTAGTCCAGGGAGGGTAACTGTGGTGGGGGACAATTTTCATCCACAGTGGGTTATACCACTGCATTTTTGGGAAAAAAAGTTCTGAAATTGACCAGAAGCCCACCTCTAATGTTGATGTCTTGAATTTGCTGGGAGGTGAATTTTTGGCCAGTATTTTTTTGAGAGGGGTGTTTACAGGTAAGCCACCATTTCAGGCAGCATTTGGGACATTTTTTAATCTTTTTTTTTTTTTTAAATAGGAGGGTTTATGGACCTGCAGCCTTACTTTCTAGACCCCTAGCCTAGTATTTCCTGTCAAACACAGGAACAGGCAGAAGACAGATCTGGGGCCCTTTCATACTACACAATTTTAGCATTATGATTCCACTTTAACTGTTACAGCTGCAGTGTATGGAATGCTGGGATTTTCAGTTTGGTGAGGCACTAGTGCCTTCTGGCTCAGAATTCTAAATTTTGTTATGTGCTTTCAAGTTCTTTCTGACTTATGGCAACCCTATCACAGGGTTCTCTTGGCAAGATTTGTTCAGAAGTGGTTAGCTTCCTAATGTCACTCAGTGGGCTTCCATGGCCAAGCAGACATTTTGGACCCTGTATCCTAGTCTAACACTCAAACTTGTTGTGTGTCTTCGAGTTGTTTCCAACTTACGGCAACCCTAAGGTGAATCTATCATGAGGTTTTCTGGGGTTGAGAGAACGTGATTTGCCCAAGGTCACCCAGTGGGTTTCCATGGCCAAGTGGGAAATTGAACCCTGGTCTCCACGGTTGTAGTCCAGTGCTTAAACACACTAGCTCATACACACAAACTGCTACACCAAAACTGCAAACCTCAGGATTCCATAGGACGTTGCCATGTCAGTTCAAGTAGAATCATAGTGCTATAATTGTGCAGTGTGAAAGGGCCCTAGATGTACTAGTAGATCTCTGGGATATTTTCAGTATGTCAGCAAGGATTTCTGCTCTCCAGTTTTGTTAACAATAGCCAGGATTCTACTGCAGTACTACACTAGTGTAAGAGTTCATTATACAAGCAGTATAACCTTCCTCTCTTTGCACAGGGTGGCAAGTGGTAGGTGATGGGGGCCAGAGAAGAATGGTGACGCTGCCCTATTTGTTTCCTGAATAGCCAAGTTTGTAACGGGGGGATCTATGGCACCATGATGTTCTAGACAGAAATTATTAGTGTTGCATATATAAGATTAAACTGTGAAAGCCTCACAGACATAAACCATTTAATATGGAATTATTGATCATGGAGATCCAGTTAAGAGTCAATGAAGTCTAGAGGGCATTTTATAGGGCCACGCATTTGATAGTAGTATAGTGATGATACAGCATTTATTTGTATACTGTGAGAGGGAAATTGGCCTAAAGATGAGTTGGGTTGGTGGCACAGTATAAGCAAATCTATCTCCATTTAGCTCAGCAGTGCATGACACCATGAGGAATACTCTGCTGTGAGATGAAGCTCATGGTGGTGAGCTTTGCAAGGAATAATCGAGCCCATGCAAGAAGAGGACTTGATAAAATCAAATGGCAAGGTGCAGAAGAAGGAAGGGAGTTCCCTTAAATTTGAGAAACAAAGCAGATGGAAGACATGCTCCTTCCTCTGGTTTAACCTTCAGCCACAGGACTCTTGTACTATTGCCCTGCCAAATCAGGTGGCTGTCAATAGGAAGATGGTGACAACTTAGAGAGGGGAGTACAGCTAGTATCTGATGTACTTGGGCACAGAACTTGCGCCAGAAATAGGATGCACATACAGTTGGCCTTCTACATTTGTGGATTTCACTTTTACAGATGTTATTATCTGTGAATTTCTGTATTATTACCTGAGAAATTTTCCCTGGTGCCTCTTTTTTGGTGGGGGAGCCTTCCCTCTTGGTGGCTCTGATCAGGCTGAACAGCTCTTTAAAAACCCGCCTGTGGTCCTCCTCCTTCTCCACTAGCTGTTGTCTGGTCAGCTAAGGACCGTTCGCAGCCTGATTTCTCAGCATGACAACCCCCTTCCTGATGCCCGCCCACACCCAAGGAAGAAGAGGGGCAAGAGAGAGAGGAAGTACAGAGCCCCCATGCCAATCCCATCTTCCTTCTCCTTTCCCTGACTTGATTTGGACTCTGGGTGTCCACTCTCCCTAGCATGCCTCAGCTGCATTCCCATAGACACACACACACACACACATTTTGATATTTGCAATTTTCCCATTTTTTGTGGGGTTCCTGCACCTCTAACTCTCACAAACGTGGAGAGCTGATACATGATACTGCAGTGTGTTCTCTTATTTCCCCCTATATCTGCACCTGCACTTTTTTTGGGTTCCATGTGATGTGACGGTGTCTGGCAATAACTGGGATCCTTCTTTTTTCCTCCAAAATTCAAAGTGAAAACAGTTCAGAGAACAGGATGCATAAGAGTGGAACACTGTGGTCTCAGACATACTCATGATGTGCTCTATCCCGCCCCCTTCCATGCTATGTTCCATCACTAGAAATCGTTGCTTAAGGATGCAATCCTGTATAC
The DNA here is from genome assembly GCA_948474755.1 of Ctenosaura bakeri. Taxonomy (NCBI): domain Eukaryota; kingdom Metazoa; phylum Chordata; class Lepidosauria; order Squamata; family Iguanidae; genus Ctenosaura; species Ctenosaura bakeri. The sequence continues at coordinate 165,246 of CAOLHI010002757.1, read as the reverse complement.
GCTTACCCAGGCACATAAGCCCCTGAATAAATAGAATTTACTTCTGAATAAAAATATATGGTACTGTGCTGTTAGCCATTTTTTTCCTCCCAGTGGAGGTTACCTCCAGCCACTGAGCCAGAAATTGTTGTAAAAAGCAGTTTGAGGTGTGGGTGGAGGGAGGTTTCAGCTCCTCCCACCCACCCACCAGTGCTATGCTTTAAATCACACATGCAACCCACACATGTACTGCTGCTACTTTGTAGTAATTCAGTGGCAGACCCAATCTTTCATAGATGCCTGCTGTCATTCATGACTAATTTGGTCCATCAGGGAATACAGAATGGGAGGATTTGAATTAACCTTCTGAACATCCTCCAATCAGGAGGGGTAAGGCTATGGGTGACTTTTAAGATTAAAAGCTTTGAAAAGTTACTTTTTGGATGTCAGCTCCCAAAACCCCCTAGATTGGCTGGAACATTCTGGGAATTATAGTCCAAAAAGTAACTTTCCCAAGTTCTGCCAGGTCATTCCCACCCACCATTTGAGATGACCTATGAAAGCCCCTAGTATTACCTATTTTTCTGGATAACTTGCTGGTTCTACACAGTGACTTTTTAGTGATTTTTTAAAAGCAATTGTACAGGTTTGCCAGTACTCATGCCAAAGAGATGCAGGGGAGGGGAGTTACCTGTTACACATTGCTAGAGTGACAACATGGTATTTAAAAAAAAAAATCCTAAAAATTCCTTGTTGTCATTTTGGCAATTTAATCTTAAAAAAACAAATCTAAAGGGGTGCCTTTACATTTTATAGCAAACTATTACCTTTCTCCCCTTACTGAGATATGAAATGGCACATATACTTAAAATTCACAAGCAGGTGGAATACTTGTTCCCTTGAGGTCTAGCAAGGCAGAAGCGCCTGTTTCTAGGATATGATTTGAGACTTGTTTCCTGATGGATGAGATGGCAGCCACCTGATCTTTGTGTGGTTTATGCAAGAAGGGTTCAGCCAAGTAGAACACTGGGTGCCAAATGAGGATTTGAAAGGTCTTCTCTGTGGGAAATGGTGCCTCCAGAATGGGTGAATCATCAAAACATGAGACCTACTGTATATAGCTTCTGGCAGTGGTAATAATTATACAGCAGAGAACAAATATTTTAAAGAGCTATTCTGGTAGGGATGGAAGAAGAAGGAGGAGGGTGAAGCAAAAGTGATGGGGTGAACACAAGCAGGGAAGGGGAGACTAGAGAAAGGAGAAGGGTTGCTTTCCCTCTTTATTTCCTTTCCTCTTCTCCTCTTTTTCCTCCCTTGCCATCTCTCTTCTCCCTTTCCCAGTGCCAAAACTGATGTCTGTTGTTTCTCTTCTGATTGGCAGAGACAACAAATACCCAGAATATTGCATTACTAGCACTGAAACTAAAATAAAAATAGAAGCTTCTACTCCTGCTTCCGTCCCACCCATGGAGATGTTTAGGGCATGCAGAAGGACTCCTTGATTTCTTCCTATTATCTAGTGCAAGAGGTTCCCAACTCTCATTCAGCTCCCAAAGCACCTTCATAACGTGCCATGCCATTTTCAACATTTCTACAGCTCTAAACATTGCTCTGATCACAATTGCTGTAACAAGAGGCCACATCAGATTTCATGAGGCTCTGTCCTGTTTGGCCTAGGGAATGCTACTAAGAGGTCTTTCTTTAATGCTGAGATGTAGATTGCTGGAATCATCGCAACCTGAACATGTTCTCTTCTTTAGATATATGTTCATTCTTCAAACAAAACTTATCTTTGCAGCAGGAAATACCCCTGTCAAATAAAGCTTTAATTCAGAACATTTCCTCTACTAATATATAAAAGTCAAAGTTTATTTGTCTGTGTCAGGCAGGTGAAGACCTCATATGATTGGCTGCCTAAGAAGATCCTATGGAATCTTGGGGTTTGCAGTTTAGGGAGGGGCCTTTAGAATTCTCGGCCAGAGAGCTCTTGGGCCTGTCTTGAAGAGACTGGTTGCTATGGACATGAAGCCTAGCAGCAAGGAGGAGGGCAATGTATTCCCTCAGGAACCCAACCTCTGTATGTTAATAACTCTGAATACAAATTGGTTTGGGGAATATGGGGAAAAGTTACAGCTACTGGACAAGACAGATTGGGGAATTAGAGACACAGGATCTAAAATCTTTCTAACAAGTATTACCTATGAGAAAATAAAATCCTAGGCAATGCCAGGTATATACACTAGTAATATATAGACTCACTAAACTGTGCTCAGGGTGGCCATATACATATTGTGAAAAGGGATTTGGTTGATTTCATGTCTTCAAGTCATTTCTGGCTTATGGTATCTGTAAAGCAAACTTAAAATGGGGTTATCTTGGCAAGATTTGTTCAGAGGGGGTTGCCATTGCCTTCCTCTGAGGCTGAAAGAGTGCCCAACATCACTGGGTAGGATTCCATGGCCAAGAAGGGATTTGAACCCTGATCTCCAGGAATCTTGGGCCATTTTTGCACTACATTGTTATAGTGCTATTATTCCACTTTCAACATTCTGTGGAATTCTGGGGTTTGTGGTTTACTGAGGCCAATGAGCTTTCTGGCTGAGAATTCTAAATGCTCCTCCCTAAACCGCAAACCCCAGAATTCCACAGGATGCTGAAAGCGGAATAATAGCGCTATAACAGTCTAGTGCAGAAATGGCCATAATCAAAAATTTAAAAAAATTGGTACTTCACCCATGCATCTCTGACAGGTCGCTTCAGAGCAGATTCTTCCAGGCAAGCTAATCATACTAGAGAAATGTTTTTAAAATCATTAGGAGAGATTATTCTCATCTTCCATGAGGAAACATTTTGTTTATTTAGATAAACTACACATGGCTTGGAAGAACAAGAAGTAATCACCATTGCTGATACTTATGCTTAGATCTCCCTGTTCAGTAGTTGCATTTTATTTTATTGCTGCAGGAGAAAAATGAAGACACAAAAAGAAAGCCAATCCTTATATCTCTCTTGTCCAGCTCCTCTTTCTGTCTTTCCTTCTTTCTTTCTTTGTTTCTTTCCCTCCCTCTTCTTTTCTTTTCACATATAATTACAGTTAAAATTCCAAGACTGGACAGGATGGATAAGTGAGTCTTCTACACTTTATGTTCAACTTGCAAGCTAAGTTCTTAGTTGTTTCCATTTTACAGATGAAAACTGATGCTGCAAGATAAAACAGTTGCCCAAAAACCCTCCCCAAAGAATCTGAGCAGTATGTCTGGGGCATGTATTTCAACTTTGCCTAATTATACCACTTCAGGCAAACAAAGCTGTCTTTATTTGGGGACTGCTTGCATCTTATAAATCAGTTCTTTATTCATCAATATACAGTTTCCCAGAATACTGTTGAAAACGATCCAGTTTTGTTTAACGAATGATTTTTAATTATACTCCTGTCAGCACACCAAAACAGTCTAACATAGATTTTGCTAATATCATATGAATATATTGCTATCTCTGCTTGCCTGACAAACAAAATTAACAAATAGCTTCAAATTGCTAGTAGACAGTTTAAAAATCGACGTAAAAATTCACGTTACAAGGAAAATTACTCCTGCTCTTGGCTAGCTAATCAGAGCTTTTGACAAAGGTCAAGGAAGAAAGTGGAAAGGCAGGGATACAGTTGAACATTAAGACAACAAAAGTAATAACCACAGACTACATAACTTTAAATGAGGGTATTGAAATGAAGACTATTTCAAGTTAAAGATTTTTTTTATGCCTTAGCTCAGTGATAAATGAAAATGGAGACTGTTTTCAAGAAATCAGAAGATAGGACTTGAAGAAGTGTCTGTGAAAGAACTAGACAAGATCCTTAAGTGTAAAGGTACATCACTTAAGATCTAAATCAGGACTGTGCATGCTATGATAGTTCTGAATTCTATGTGAAAAACTGGACAATAAAAAAGAAAATTGGACAAAAAAGAAAGCTGACAGGAAAAGAATCAACTCATTTGAAATATGGTGCTGGAGGAGAGTTCTACAGATAACCACGGAGAAGGACAAATCCATGGATGCTAAAGCAAAACAAGCCTGAGCATTCCCTAGTAGCCAAAATGACTAAACTGAGTCTACTGTACTTTGGACATATCATGAGAAGAATAACTCATGAGAAAAGACAATAGTACTTGGTAAGGTGTAATGCAACTGGAATGGAGGAAACTTACATTACAGGTTGTAAGACTCAGTCAAAGAAGCCATGGTCCTTAGTTTGCAAGACCTTAGCAGGGCTGTTGATAACAAGGTGACTCTCTTATTCATAGGGTCACCATAACTTGAAGTTGACTTGACAGCAATTAATAACAATAATTAGAAGAAGAGCTTGTGCTGGATTCTGGATACCAAGAAAGGGTAAAAAGTATCCCAGGATCATTCCTTCATTGAGCCACCAATCACTATTTTGGTCATTTTGGGCTTATCTAGTGAACTATATGGCTGATAGGAGTTATTATTTATACTAGCAGACCCAATTTAAAATTTACATCAACAGAATACAGCGGGCTCTTGGTACCTGCTAGGGTTTAGTTCCAAGACCACCCATGGATACCAAAATTTGTGGATGCTCAAGTCCCATTATATACAATGGTGTAGTGAAATGGCGTCCCTTATATAAAATGTCAAAATCAAAGTTTGCTTTTTGGAGTTTTAAAAAATATTTTCAAGCTGTGTTTGATTAAATGCGTGAATAAAGGACCCATGGATATGGAAGGGTAACTGTACAGCAGACTGATGCTGTGAAGCTCTGACTATTAAAACGAAGGAGCTACTCTGGATGTAGTGGCACAGCTTGGAGTGTGTGGAGGGAGGCAGGGCTATGTTGTGAGGGGCATGCCCACTATGCATGGGAACGAGGCTGCAGTGTGTGGGGGCATGGCCAGGGCGTGTGGGGACATGGCTAGGGTGCACGGGGGTGTGGCTATGGGCTGGGACATCCCAAAAACATTGCCGTCCAGGGCAAACGCCTCCCCCCGCCCCCATCTCTATGCAACTGTCTGGATGCTCACAATTAGGTAAAAAAAAAAAGAAGAACACACTCTGAGTATTCCTTGGCGTAGAAAACCCTATGAAGTTCATGGGGTCACCATAAGTCAACAGGTGACCTGAAGGTGTATGCACACACACATGCACACATCTTGTCTCTTGCAGTGGCCAGTACTAGATGCTATAAAAAACAGCGCATAATGGTGCAACCCTGGCTCCCACATTTGCTGGCTGGAATTAGGATAGAAGTGTTTCCTCCAGCAGTAGGGCCCCAAAAGGGATGTTGGGGGGAAGGGAGTGTATCTGGGGCAGACAGAACTTGGGATCTACATTCACAAGGTGCACCCATACAGCCAGATCCCACCTCATTTATTTTAATCAGTGGCAAGAATAAAGTTTGCCTGGTTTTACTGAAAAAAATTAGAGTAAAATTGTTGTCCCCCCTTCCTTCCTATGCCCCTAGCTAGGAGGGTGTTAAAAATGATAATCTGCCACACTGTCTGAAGTATTAACAACTTGAAAGAGTTCCTTTACCTTTAATGATTGCATAGAAGAAGGAATTTCAGCAAGAATTGCTTGTCACACAACCAGGTAGGTTTCATGTGCTTGGTCTTCTTTATTGGTAGCAGCAAGAGGCAAAATAAAGCACATCTGCAACCTTGGGTCAGACCATTAGATAATATAAACCAGCATGACTTTACACCAGCTAAGGATTTGACCCTCTGTGTCTGAACTGTAGTTTGTAGTTAGATTGATACATAATAAAGATAAGAGACTGGGTTGTAGACATGAAGAGATAGCTTCTACTCACCTTCTCCAAAGTATTATTTGCACACAAAGGCACTTAGCCACATAATGCACTGTCCATTTGATGGATACTATGGTATTTCGAACCTTGATGGAGAGGAAATCATTGGCCATTTCTGCACTAGCCTGTTATAATGCTATTATTCCACTTTCAACATCCTGTGGAATACTAGGTTTGTGGAAATGGCCATTGTGAGTATATAGAGGACTAAATGCAGTCCTGTCATATGTCTTGTTCTCATTTCCATCTTTCTCCTTATAGGGTTTAATATAGCGTTAACTCCATCATTTTCAGTGTTTACCTCTCAATTTCTGCTCATGTTTGGACACCAGTTGTCCACATGGTTGAGATGTACATGTGCGCACCCGGATGCACTGCACTCTAACACAAATCAATGACAGAAGCTTTCTCTATTTAGCTTTCCCTGTCAATAGCAAACTGGGCCTGATAATGATTGAGCAGTTTAGTTTGGTTATGTCATGAGTTGTGGTGCTGACCTTATTTTAGCGAATTGTCTGGCTATTCTCCTTTCTATAGTCACACCATAATACAATTTTATCTAAGTCTGAGTGAAAATTCTTCACATCACTAACATTATCACTGTCAAACCCACTCTGTGGTATAGTCAGCAAAGCAGGCATAGATGAGTCCAAGGGCTCCAAGACAGGAATCAGTACAAGTTTGGAGAAGCAGACAAGGACATTTACTTTTTATTTGTTGCTTTAAAATCCATCCTTTCCTCCAGTGGGTTTAAGAAAAGCTACATAGTTCTCTCCCTCGCTCCTGCAACCTAATCCTTGCAACAAATCTGGCAGCAGGGCCACCAGTTTGAAAACATGAGAGTTCTTGTACCTTTAACGGTTGTCTACAAGAGATAACAAAAAGGTAACAACACCTGCTGAAATTCCATCTTTTGTGCTACCATTAAAGATAAGGAACTCTCTAGTTTTTATTTTAGCAAACCTATCTATAAGTAGTTCAGGCTGCCCTGAGGTTACCAGTGAGTTTCATGGCTCAGCGTAGACTAGAACCTAGGACATTTCTAGATGGGGCTTTAAATATAAAACTTAGGTGTGTCACTCACAAGTGTTACCCTGTATGTTGAGAGTCCTGGGAGGGGCACCCAAAATGCCAAATAAAATACAAGTTGGGGGAATTTAGCTTGAGCACTCTCTTGGCTAAACGAGAGGCAGGGTAACTTTAGCAAGGATCTTTAACTCTATGTATACAGCGGCAGGTCAGAGAGCGGCTAGACAAGGTTTTCAAAGTAACAATGTTTTATTAAAGACAAGAACCACACAAGATGAAACATAAACTAACTAACTGAAAAAATAGAAATGGGGAGCTTTTGGGAGGGGCAATACGACACCTGGTCTCGTAGTCCTGGAGAGAAGTGGGGTTCCAGGGAAGAGAGCTCAGCGGGGCTCGCTGAGGGGAGTTTCCTTAGACAACTGGCAGCAAGGTGGGATGGAAGTCCAAAGTAGTCTGAAGACCGTTTGGAAATGAGGGGTTTTTAATGGGGGAGTTTGTGCCTACCGGCTATGGCATGCCAGGTGAGAACAAAGGAAATTTAGGGCTGGACAAAGGAGTTGGAAAAGGTCACGTTTGCGTGATGAGCTTAACGCTCGACGACAATAGTTTAGCCAGTATGTAAACGTCCTGTCTGAAAGGACTGGTTCGGCTGAGAGCCGTGCAGCTATTGTACGGTTTGCAGTTGGAAGTTCCCTGAAGCTACGAGAGAGGCTTGAGGTGCTGGCCTCAATAGGGTCTGGAATGTAAAAACCATAAGCGGCCGCACCCTGTCCGTGCTTGTCCGGAGAACCTCACAAGCATGTGGAGTGGGGTGGCTGAAAAAGATCAAGCAAAGGCCAAATTGTTTGATATTAAAATGATATCTGGGGTCCTCACCACCAGTGCCATAGCTGGAGTAACACAGGGGTTGATTTTTTGTCTGTTTTTCATTCTTATCTTGTACCTGTCTTGCACTTTTCCCCAGGAAAACCTGTGTTTTTTTCTGCTCCAAAACAATCTGTTGTTTTTCGCCCTCTACAATATGAGATATCCAGCTCAACCAGCTTGCTTCAAAGTATCAAAAGTTTCCTACTCTTTTAGTTTTGATTGTACCTGCACAATCACAGGTTTACATCTAGTCCTTTCTTGAAATGTGCCAGTTTCCCTTTCTTCATTGTGTTGTTCCACCGGAGGTCACATGTCACATCCAGTCTCTTGTAACATTTTGGAAACTGATTTTCACTAATTTCCACTGAGCCTTTTTAAAAATTATTGTTCAGGAGTTATATTCAAAGTGCTTTAGCAATGTTACACTAGTTAAGCGGTAGGACCATTTTGTTTTAGTGCTAACTTTAATAACTTTCTTCCTCCCTTCATTTTATCTCTGTTCAATCTGTGTTGGGAAAACAATCGCTGTATTTACCTGGTAGTGACCACCTTTCTTTCTTTCTTTCTTTCTTTCTTTCTTTCTTTCTTTCTTTCTTTCTTGGTAGTAATTTTTATTAAAAGTTCAATCTCGGGGAAAAACATACTTCCATGCTTAAATCTTCCAGTTGAGATTGCTTATTTCCATTCCATACAAACATAATTTCCATCTTATAGAGAGAAGAACAATTACATTATTACATTATTGATGTAGAAGAACAATTACATTATTTCTGCTTTGATTTCTTATACATTTATATCCTTACCCAATCCAATGCTCCTTTCCATTCCTTCTCAAAGTTCTGGATAGATTTATTCTTCAAAGAAAATGATAATTTTTCCATCTCTATCATATCCAGAACTTTTAACTTCCATTCTTCTATACCAATATATTTCTTTTCTTTCCAGTGTTGCTCATATGTCAACCTTGCTGCAGTTATTAAATATAATAATATCTGGTAGTGACCCACCTTTAGTGTGTCACAGGCAGTAGAAACAAGTGACAAGTAACCAATACATTTTGTTTGGCAAAGTACCGGATAACTTTAAGCTGACTTTGCGAATCTTTGGTAATGTGGAAAACTCCCAGGAAATACTTCAAAATGAAGAAAATATCATATGGTTCTTCTTCGTGGTCTCTGTGCCTTCATACACTAGGAGCTTTAGCGCCTGCGCGGTAGCGTTCGGAAACTTCTAGAGCTTGTTCGCTTGGCGGGAACCCCTCCCCCACGCCGGTACTGCGCATGCTCCTCCCGCCGAGCAACGGTCTCTCCTCAGTTCTTTCTCGTCCGCCGCCGCGTACGGAAGGTTCTTCAGTTTGTTCCTCTCACTTTGTGCTTGGCTTGCTATTTTCACGGTTTTTACGGACTTTTGGACTGTCTCTGACCTCTCTTTCGGACTCCCCCTTCGGTTTTTCGTCTTTTGGATTTTCGCAGTTTGGCGTTCTTCGTCTTATGTCCGCGCTCTTCAAGAAGTGCGTGTCCTGCGGGCGCAAGGTTGCCCTCAACGACAGCCACAAGGAGTGTCTCTTCTGTTTGGGCGAGTCCCACAACATCCGGACTTGCCCAATTTGCCGGGATTTTACTCCCCAAACTCTCCGCAACCGCTCCGCGAGACTCAAGTCTTACTGTTGGGAACAGTCTCTGCGGGCGATAGACGAGACCTCCACTTCCAAGATGGCCGACAAGAAGACGACCACGCCATCGACGGTATCGGCGGCTCCGTCCGTCCACCTCGTCGGTATCGGGCTCGGTACCGGCGAAAACGCCGATCTCGGCGTTACCGAGGATCCCGAAGCTGTCGGCGGCTGCCAAGTCAGCAAAAGGATCCTCGACGGCGAGGAAGGCTGAGGCTCCCCTGACGGAGACGCCTGCTAAAAAGCGCCCTGCTCCGGACGGAGGCAAGGGCAAGGAGAAGGAGAAGAAGAAGAAGAAGAAGGAAAAGAAGCGCTCCCCGGCTGGGGACGCTAACCTCCTACTCCTCCTCCTACTCAGCAGCCTTCCAAAGGGCGAGGCGAGTCCGTCGATCTCTCGGAGGACGAGATCGAGGACTTTCCCCAACAGCGCCCGGACTCGCCTGTGGCAGACCCTCCAACCCTGGTGGAGGAGCGCCACCGCCCTCTTAGCCGTCGCAGGTCGGCCGACCTGCAGCAGAGAGCCCTCTGCTTCTCCGGAGCGGCGTTCGACCTCCTTCAGGTCCCGGTCCCGCTCTTCCGAGCGTCCGGTGGCCTCGCCGCCTCCGAGGGAGACAAGAGAGGAACAACCTCGCTCGTCTGCCTCCAGATACACCTCGGCGTCCTACGTGGCCAGGTACGCGAGGGAATCTGAATGGAGAGAGCGCCCGGCCTCCTATCGGTCACATTCACCATCGTACCGGGATCGGTACCATCGTGGCCCGAGTCGCTGGGAGACCTTCCGGAGGTCCCGGTCACCTCGTCGACAGCGCGAATCGCGCTCGCCTGAGGGGACGAGGCTCGGTACCGTCGACGCCGAAGCCGATCTCCGTCGGACCGCCGCTCCTTCAGCCGCTCTCCCTCTCCTCGATATCATAGGGCGAGGGAGCCTTCACCACGGTATCGGGCGATATCGCCACCTCCTAGGGTCACGGCAACGGCGACGCGCCCTACGGAGTCGGTGGTGACTGAGCGGGCTACGACGACGTCAGCCTGCCAGACTACCCCTGTCACCACTAAAAGGGTGAAGTCAGTAGTCAGCCATCCCAAGCGGGACGCTGCTGCTACCACCGCCCCGGCTGCGGAGAAGCCTAGGAAGGCAACACCTGTGGCGACTGCGAAGGAGCCGGGAAGCGAGCGGCGAGAGGACTCACCAAGCTCGGAGTCGTACGACTCGAGTGCGGAGTCAGAGGTGTCTGAGGCGGCCTCCCAGGAGTCTCCTCCGCTGGGATTCGGGGACCCGATCCCAGATTCTGCTCCAGAGGACGTCCACCAGTTCTCTGCGATGCTGCTCCGCATGGCCACTACCCTCGGCCTTAAGATCGCCGATGCGGAGCCGGAGGACGACGATCCAGCCTTCTCCGTCTTCGAGGAGAAGCGACCTTCCACGGCCCCGCTGCCTCTCCTGCCCCGGGTATCCAGACTAGTGAAGGCCGCCTGGGATAGACCGGCCTCGGCTCAGCCGATACCGCAGCGGTTAGAACACCTCTACAGGGTGCAGAAGGATAACGCCGGTTATCTCTTTAATCACCCTGCACCGAACTCTGTGGTCGTCGAGTCGGCACAGACGAAGGGCTCCGGCAGGCAACACACCACCCCGCCGGACAAAGAGGGCAGGAAGTTGGACGCCTACGCAAGAAGGTTCTATTCAGCTGCCTCCTTGCAGATCAGGCTGTCCAACACTCAGGCTTGCCTCGCGGCATACCTGAAGAAGGTGCTCGATCGCCTGCAACCGGCGATGGAGGCGGTACCGGAGGACATCCGCCAAGCCTCCTCCGTGATCTTCAACGAGGCCATCTCCATCGCTCGGCACCAGATGGCCTCCTCCAGGCACGCAGTCGAGATTGCCTCCCGGGTCATGGCGGGATCCGTCGGCCTGCGCCGCCATGCTTGGCTGCGACCGGCCGACATCCAGGAGGACACCAGAAGGAGGATTGAAGATCTCCCCTTCGACGGTGAGGGCCTATTCAATTCGTCCACAGACGAAGCTTTGGACAATCTCGTCAAGGCGAGGCTGACCGCCAAAAAGATCGGGCTGCAGCCGGCCACGCAAGCCCGCAGGGCCTCCACCTTCCGCCCATCCTGGCGACGATCTTCCACCTCGTCGTTCCAGCGTTCGGCCCAGTCTGGACAGTCGAGACCGTCCTCCGGCTCATCGGCCAGACGCACGATTAGGCGGCGCCCGGCTTCGTCCAAGAAGTCCTCCTCCGAGACAAAGTCTCGGTTTTGACGTGCCTGGCAGGACCTACCAATACCCACTCTTCAGCCTACCATCAGCGCTGGGAGACCGACCGACTCTTGCTCGACACCTCGCGGAGTGGCAGTATGTCACTACGGACTCTTGGGTGCTTTCCATCGTCCGTCTTGGCTACGCCATCGAGTTTCTCGATATTCCTCCTCGCGGCGTTTACTACTCCACGCCGTCGAGCCCGGCCCTCCTGGAAGAGATCCAATCCCTCCTCCAGAAAGGGGCGATCGAGCAGCTCCCGCAAGAGGCCAAGACCACCGGCTTCTTCTCCAGGTACTTCACGGTACCGAAAGCCGACGGTACCCTCCGGCCGATCCTAGACCTCAGAGGGGTGAACTACTACATCCGCCCCAAAAGGTTCAAGATGGTCACGATACCGTCGATCCTGCCCTTCCTACATCGAGGGGACTGGTTCGCCTCCATCGATCTCCGAGACGCATACTTCCATATCGCCATTCGCCCGCAGCACAGACGGTACCTCCGTTTCGCAGTCGACGACACCTGTTACCAGTACAAGGTGCTGCCGTTCGGACTCTCGACTGCCCCAAGGGTCTTCACCAAGTGCATGGCCCCGGTGGTATCCTTCCTGCGGACGAAGGGCGCTTCTGTCTTCCCTTACCTCGACGATTGGCTGTTGGTGGCGTCCTGCAAGCAGAGACTTTACCACGACGTCCACATGACGTTGTCACTCCTGACCCGCCTTGGTCTACGGGTGAATCCGAAGAAGTCCCACCTCGAGCCGGCGAGGATCTTGGACTTCATCGGGGCGACGCTCGACTCGACCTCTGCCAGGGCGTACCTACCAGAGTCTCGAGCCCAAACCTTGATCCGGGCCGCCGCTCACGCGCGTACGGCCCCGACGTTATCTGCGAGAAGCGTCCAGCAGCTCTTGGGCTACATGGCTGCGACGACCGCCGTGACATATCTCGCCAGGCTGAGAGCGAGACCTCTTCAACACTGGTTCGTCCGTATATTCGACCCCCTGCGAGACGAACAAACACTCCGACTGCAGCTGCCGGGAGACGTCCGCTCATCCCTCCAATGGTGGCAGTCGCGACGCAATCTCATGTCAGGGATGCCTTTCCAACAGCCGACACCGAAGGTGACGGTAACGACCGACGCCTCCCTGTATGGATGGGGTGCCCACTGCGACGATCTCAGAGTTCGCGACAGATGGACCGACGACGAGAGCTCTCTCCATATCAACGCGCTGGAGCTCCTCGCCGTCTTGAAAGCGCTACGGGCGTTCCGCCACGTCGTAGCAGGGCGGACGGTCCTGGTTCTGACGGACAACACCACCGCCGTCTGTTACATCAACAGACAAGGAGGGACCCACTCCACAACCCTGCTCAACATTGCACTCGACTTGTGGGAATGGTGCATTCGCCTGCACACGCATCCCGTGGCGGTTCACCTGGCCGGGCAGGAGAACACCACGGCAGACGCCCTCAGCAGGGACACCTCATCCCATCACGAATGGTCTCTCTCCGGAGAGGCGTTCAGACTGATTCGGGACCGCTGGGGCGAACCATCGATCGACCTCTTCGCGACCAGGGAAAACGCGAAGTGTCGCCGATTCTGTTCCAGAGCGGGCCACGATCGTGCCTCCATCGGGGACGCTTCCAGCTTCCGTGGACCGGGGAACTCCTCTACGCGTTCCCGCCGTTCCCGCTGCTCGGCCGGACGATATCGAAGATCCTCGCCGACCGAGCCGACGCGATCCTGGTAGCCCCGTATTGGCCGAGGCAACATTGGTTCGCACCCCTGCTACAAGCCGCACGAGACGACCTGCTCCGGTTGCCACCGACACCGGACCTGCTCTCCCACTCCGGCGGCCGAGTCCTCCATCCGGACCTGCCACGCCTGGCCCTCCATGCCTGGAGGATATCGCACTAGACGACCCCGTCCTCGGTACCGTCCTCATCGCGGCCAGGAAGGAATCCACCCGTCGCAACTATCAATACAAGTGGCGACGCTTCCTGACCTTCGCTAACGAGAGGAGTGAGCCGGTATCGCCCGCGGGGCTCTCTACCGTCCTGCACTTCCTCCTGCACCTCCGGCAACAGGGCCTGGCGTTTTCATCCCTGAAGGTGTATCTCTCAGCGATCGTGGCATACCAACCGCCACGATCTGCTGCCTCGGCCTTCTTCAGGAACGATACCGTTAAGCGGTTTCTGAAAGGACTTCATCATCTCTACCCACCGGTATCGCCGCCGCTACCGCCGTGGTCCCTCTCGCTGGTGCTCTCGCAGCTGACAAAGCCGCCCTTCGAGCCGATGGCGACCTCGGATGACAGGCTCCTGACCATGAAAACTGCCTTCCTGGTAGCGGTGACCTCAGCGAGGCGAGCGGGTGAGATCACAGCTCTTCGATCCGATGAGCCCTTCACGGTCTTCCACAGAGACAAGGTGGTCCTGAGACCTGACATCTCGTTCCTGCCTAAGGTGGTGTCCAGTTTCCATCTCAACCAGGACATCATCCTGCCTGCCTTCTTCCCGAATCCGACGACACCGTTGGAGCGGTCCCTCCACTCCCTGGACGTGCGTCGGGCCTTGGCCTTCTACAAGGACAGGACTGCTTCCTTCCGACAGACACCGCATCTCTTTGTTTGCTATGGGCGACGTCGGAAGGGCCTCAAAGTGTCCACCCAGCGCTTCTCCAAGTGGGTGGTACGGACTATTGAACTGGCGTATGAGCTCGCGAGGAAGCCTCCGCCAGTCCTGCTTCGAGCCCACTCCACCAGAGCTGTGGCTACTTCTGCGGCCCTCCTGCGAGGAGTTGACCTGCATGAACTCTGCCGTGTGGCGACCTGGTCCCAACCATCGACCTTCGTGCGCCACTACAGGCTCGACTGCCGGTCGCGCAGAGATGCCCGGTTTGGACGTGAGGTGCTGGCTTCCGTGCTGTAGGACCTGACCCGCCATCCGACCGGTAAGCTACACAGTCTCCTAGTGTATGAAGGCACAGAGACCACGAAGAAGAAGAACAGGTTGCTTACCTGTAACTGTGGTTCTTCGAGTGGTCATCTGTGCCATCATACACACCCGCCCTTCCTCCCCTCTTTCTCAGGTCCCTGTAGGTTCTACGGCGGACGACAGAACTGAGGAGAGACCGTTGCTCGGCGGGAGGAGCATGCGCAGTACCGGCGTGGGGGAGGGGTTCCCGCCAAGCGAACAAGCTCTAGAAGTTTCCGAACGCTACCGCGCAGGCGCTAAAGCTCCTAGTGTATGATGGCACAGATGACCACTCGAAGAACCACAGTTACAGGTAAGCAACCTGTTCATCTTCAAAATAAAATTGGTTTGTACAGCAACAAAACTTGACATTTCCTAAGACTTTTTTCCCCACTAGAGGCATCTCTTTACACCACTTCAGAAGCAGCAGTTTTGTACCACTTTGAGTATCTCGGTTCTATGCCATGTAACTTGTAGTTCAGACTGTATCTTTCTAGGAGACAATTATCATGGCCTAATGCAACTGCAGATTGCCAGCATATTGTAATGGTTTGAGTGCTGGACCACAACTCTGGAGACCAGGGTTCAATTCTGCACTTTGCCATATAAATCTATTGGGCGACCTTGGGCATGTTATCCACTTTCAGCCCCAGAAAACTCATGATAGGTTCACTTTAGACTGATTATAAGTTGGAAATAACATGAAGACACATAATAACAACAATCCAACTATGTATTCCAGAATTCCTAGGCTGGAGGTGCAGCAGTTAAAGTGGCATTGTACAGTAATAACTATGTAGTGGTGATACACTGATAGATCAGTCTTTATTTTTAAGTGCAACAAACTAATCTGGATACTTTCTAGTTCTTTGGGATGAGATGCTACATCGCTCAAGTACTATGCTACACTGGCTGTTCTTGCTGTTGTGTGTAACTCAGAGGGAATAAGTGTCCTGTTTCAGGCAGACAAGCCTTTGTAGCAAGATGTAGCAGTCCAGTTTTAGCTGCT
The DNA here is from genome assembly GCA_948474755.1 of Ctenosaura bakeri. Taxonomy (NCBI): domain Eukaryota; kingdom Metazoa; phylum Chordata; class Lepidosauria; order Squamata; family Iguanidae; genus Ctenosaura; species Ctenosaura bakeri. The sequence continues at coordinate 149,622 of CAOLHI010002757.1, read as the reverse complement.
GCTAAAACCCCACCCAAGACTTCAGTGTAGGCACTTTTGCTTTAGGTGTCCCTGAAAACAAAGTCCTATTCTCAACGAGCCTGCTTTCTCTGGAGGAAGACACTATTTACAAGGAGACCTTCCTTGGAAATAAACACTCCTCATGGTCCATGACTTCATACTTTGTTGCTCCTGCAGACTGGAAAGTAGCCTAGCCTCCATATCCAACTCTGGTGTCATACCATCTCTGTTTAGGGGCATAGCTTCCTGTATTCCTTAGCATCTTGGGTCTACAGCAAGAGCCAGTTTCTCACTGTCCTTGGACTCTTTGGCCCATACGCATCCTTTTGAGTCTCTACGCATCATACTCATACGCATCCTTAGGAGTCTCTAGTGAAAGCATGAGAGCAACCCCAGTTGTGGCCAAACAAGCAAGCAAGCAAACAAACAAACAAACAAACAAACGGGCAGCTACTGATGAATGCTACTTCCTGTTGGATCTAAGTAGTACTTGTCTCTCCCATTGGGTAGGAATTGTATCCTAAATAAGAGAGCACATATTTTGCACGCAAAATGTCCTGGGATTAGTCCCTGACATGTCTGAAACTTAAGAGAGCTAACACTTCTTATCAAGGAAGAACTGAACTAGAAAGAAAGGAGGAGTGACTTGGTATTCCTATCCTCAATTTTCAGCTAGAAAATGTGATTTAAATTATAGAATCATAGAATCATAGAAAGAGACCACAGGGGCCATCCAGTCCAACCCCCTGCCATGCAGGAACACCCTCAAAGCACTCCCGACAGATGGCCATCAAGCCTCTGCTTAAAAACCTCCAAGGAAGGAGACTCCACTACACTCCGAGGCAGCAGATTCCACTGCCGGACAGACCTGACTGTCAGGAAGTTCTTCCTGAGGTTCAGGTGGAATCTCCTTTCCTGTAGCTTGAATCCATTGCTCCTTGTCCTGGTCTCTGGAGCAGCAGAAAACAAGCCCTCTCCCTCCTCTACGTGGCATCCCTTCAAATATTTAAACAAGGCTATCATGTCCCCTCTTAACCTTCTCTTCTGTAGACTAAACATACCCAGCTCTCTAAGTCTATCCTCATAGGGCATTGTTTCCAGGCCTCTCACCATTTTGGTCGCCCTCCTCTGGACTTGCTCCAGCTTGTCAATATCCTTCTTGAATTGGGGTGCCCAGAACTGGACACAGTATTCAAGATGGGGTCTAACCAAAGCAGAGTAGAGTGGTACCAGTACCTCTCTCGATCTAGACACCATATTCCTATTGATGCAGCCAAGAATTGCATTGGCTTTCTTGGCTGCCGCATCACACTGCTGACTCATGTATCCAGGTCATTTTGAATTTTGATCCTGTCCTCCGGCGTATTAGCAACCCCTCCCAATTTGGTATCATCTGCAAATTTGATGAGCATGCCCTCTATTCCTTCATCCAAGTCATTGATAAAAATATTGAACAGCACTGGGCCCAGGACAGAACCCTGTGGCACCCCACTAGTCACTTCTCTTCAGGATGAAAAGCAGCCATTCGTGATCACCCTTTGGGCTCGGTCGGTCAACCAATTACAAATCCATCTAACAGTAGCCCTGTCCAGCCCACATTTTACTAGCTTCTTTGCAAGAATGTCATGGGGAACTTTGTCGAAGGCCTTACTGAAATCGAGATATGTTACATCCACAGCATTCCCTTCATCTATCAAGCTAGTAACTCTATCATAAAAAGAGATAAGATTAGTCTGGCATGACTTATTTTTGAGAAATCCATGTTGACTTCTCGTGATTACCGCGTTCCTTTCTAAGTGATTAGAAACTGACTGCTTAATGATCTGCTCCAGGATCTTTCCGGGTACTGATGTCAGGCTGACTGGGCGATAATTATTTGGGTCCTTCTTTTTCCCCTTCTTGAAGATGGGGACAACATTTGCCCTCTTCCAGTCTGCTTGAACTTCTCCTGTCCTTCAAGATTCCTCAAAGATTATAGCAAGCGGTTCCGAAATGACCTCTGCCAGCTCTTTTAATATTCTAGGATGCAATTCGTCTGGCCCTGGAGACTTGAATTCATCCAGTGTGGCCAGGTATTCCTGTACCGTCTCTCTACCTATTATGTGCCTCATTTCTCCTGCTTCCTCCCCTGCTCCCCAACCACCAGGTTGAGTGCTTGTATCCTTCTGGGAAAAAACTGAGGCAAAGAAGGTGTTAAGTAGCTCTGCCTTTTCTCTTCCCCCTGTGAGTAATTCGCCATCTTCTCTGCGCAGCGACCCTATCGTCTCCTTCTTTTTTCTTTTGCTGTGGACATATTTTAAAAAGCCCTTTTTATTGTTTTTAAGGTCTCTGGCCAGCCTAAGTTCGTTCTGTGCTTTAGCCTTTCTGACCTCCTCCCTACATCTCCTGGCTACTTGCTTAAATTCTTCTTTGGTGGTTTCCCCCTTCTTCCATTTCCTATACATGTTTCTCTTAACACTTAGCTCAGCTGAGAGTTCTTTAGTCAACCATTCTGGTTTCTTCAGAGGCCTTCCATTTTTCCTCCTTATTGGCACAGTTTTAGACTGTGCCTTCAGTATCTCCTTTTTAAGGAACTCCCATGCCTCCTGAACTCCTTTCCCTTTCACTGTTCCTGACCACGGAATTCCAGCCAGCAGCTCCCTAAGTTTACAGAAGTCCGCTTTTTTAAAATCTAAGATGAGTGTCTGGCTACCCTGTATACCCTTCTTTCCCACTGAATGCCAAATTCCAATAGGGCATGGTCACTCCCCCCTAAAGATCCAACCACTTCTACCTGATTAACAAGGTCGTCCCTGTTGGTCAGGATCAGATCTAGAATATTTGATCCCCTTGTGGCCTCTTCCACCTTCTGGACCATGAAGTTGTCTGCAAGACAAGCAAGAAACTTGCTGGACCTTGCTGTCTTGGCAGAGTTTGACTGCCAGCATATATCCGGGTAATTGAAGTCTCCTATTATTATCATATGTAAGAAGTTGAGCAGAGTTCATCTATATGTCCTGAAAGCTAGTACATGTTCAGGTAGACAAACCAGCTTCATCAGGCAGCCAAGAAGTGTAAATTATGAGGTTTCCCCACAATCTTTCTTCCTTTTCTTTCAATTTTTTAAAGAAAGAAATTATTATACATTTGAAGGAAGTTGTGGCACATCCTATTTTTGAGGAGCAAAAGCAGAATTACATGAATGTTATAGGTGGGAAATTCTGATACATTCTTAAAATAAGGCATTTGCAGTCTCTCAGTTACAGAATCAGTGTTCTCTTGTTTCATCATGTGCCATTGTTTCTGTAAGTTTATGCTCAAATGCATCCTTTCATAGAATCACAGAGCTGGAAGAGACCTCATACACTATTGAGTCTAATCCCTTATTCGGTGAGGGAACTCCAGCTAGAGCATCCTCTGCAGGTAGCCCCTTTCTGAAGATATCTAGAAAAAGAGATTCTATCACCTCTCTAGGTAATTGGTTCCATTGCCAAATCGTTCTTATAATCAAGAAGTTTCTTCTAATATTCAATCAAAATCTATCTTCCTCTAACTTAAAACCTAGGCCTACCTACTGGGGCAACAGAGGACAAACCTGCACTCTCCCCTGTGACAGCCCTTTAGATATTTAAAGAGTGTGTGCATGTCACCCTTCAGTCTTCGCTTCACTAGGCTGAACACACCCAACTTTCTTAACCTTTCTTCATATGTTTTGTTCTCTGTGTCTCTTATCTTTGTTGGTCTTTTATGTTCTGTCTTGTCTATATCCTTCATAAAATTAGGTGTATAGTTGAATGAGATGCCTGCTTAGCACAGAATATAGGGGAACTATTATTCCTTTGACTTGGAAATGATAGTTTTGTCACTTCATGAATTTTTGAGAAATAACTTGGAACCTGTGGACTCCCTCTCCCTCAAGTTGTTTAATATGATTTCACCCCAGGACAGAATGAGAGGTTCCATGTGCAGAGTGTCTATCAAACATTGCTCATAATTTGAAGCCCTAAACTATGTCTTTCTTACATAGTAAATGTAGGCAGGACATGTAGGTGCATCAAAATGGGCCACTAAGGCCCTTTTCACACGGGAAGGGAAAAACGTCCTAAGACATCCTGAAACGGAGCTTACCGTAGTCCGTCGCCACGTGGAGCAGAGCGTTTTCGCTGCTCCACACTCGTCGGCGTCCCGTGGCATCCTGCGGGGCCCAAAATGGCGGTTTACGACTGGCGGAGGCTCTCCACCAACCAGAGAAGCTCACCAGCCGGAAAGCCCGCCCCCAGCAGATCTGCAGGCATGCCTTTGTGCGCGCCTGCAAATCCACACCGGGCGCTGCGATGGGGCTGCATGCGGCTGCACTATCGTGCTTTTTAAAAACCACTTGAAAAGTGGTTTTCAAAAGCAGCGGCGCCGCCACTTCCGGGCGTCCTAGCATGGATTGGGGTGTGGAATTATACAAAAGTAATCCGCTCCAATCCATTTTACGGTGTAGTTATGACCTCTGTCAGAGGTCGCGCTACACCGTTTTAATACCCCCGTGTGGAAAGGGCCTTGTTAAGATTTAGGAAGAGAGAGGGAAGTGTGACAAACAGCAAGAAAGCTGTTCCCCTCTAAAGGGAACAACACATGTATTTATTGCTCTTACGTTATATCACAATGTAAGTCAGTTCTGTATATGGGAAAGTGTACTACACTACACAATTAACATAGCCAGCCTGTTCATGGTGATTATTAGGGTCCAGGGATATAGCATGGGAGGGAGGCAAAATTAAGTTATTGCTCTTATGAAATTTCCCTTCAGTTGCCAAATTTCTAGCATTGGAAAGAGTGAAACACTGAAAATCATTCACACCTGAAATTCTTACATTTGCTCTGTTTACATTTCCTGTGGTCACTTTGCCTGCCCTTTTTCTTTGGATGCCTAAACTCCATTTCTAACTGGTCGATTGAAGTTTTACATCACTGCAAAGCAAGAAATTTGGAGAATGAGGGAAAAGTTCATGAGTGGGGCAGAATTCTTATTTGCCCTCATTTGACCGTCCCATAGTTCTACCACTTTCAGCGGGGGGATGCTATATTTTTATCCTCATTGCTGTATTCAAAATGTTTTTAATCTCCTTTAAATTAGGGTTGTTTTTAATTAGATCATTTGTTTTGGGTTTTCTAATAACTCATTGTAAGTTTTTTTAAATGTATTTTGTTTTAGTCTGTGCTCTGAGCCACCTTAGGTCTTACACTGGGAGAAAAGCAGGATATAAATTATAAATAATTATCTATCTCTCTGTTGTCTACCTATTTACCTACCTAAATTAATTTTTCTCTTAGAACATAAAGCAATGTCTGACTGAAGTAGCATAAAACTAAACCAAACTGAACAGGCCTGTGGGCGTCCTGGCATCTGAGGACAGTCAACTTCTCCTAACTTCTGCCTCAGAATAAAGATGTCCTCTTTATTTCTCCCTCCAGGACCACTAGCACTGGAGCTTCTGGACTGAGGCAGTATTAAGCAACACAATTCTTCTTTTTCCAGTAGCTTACTAGAAAGAAAGAGTGAGAGATAAATAAAATGATGTAGGAAGAAGGGCATGGCAGGAAAAGGATGGACCTACTCATTTTGGCTCTGGTGTTGCCCATTGCTGATATCTGCTAAGTATTTGTTACTCCCAAGAGAAAAGGACTTTCCACACACAAAAGGTCTTCCTTTCCTGCACTATTGACTGTTGCAATGGAATATTTTCTTCTATAGGCACTCTGAAACAGATGTACGTATGCATGTATATATGTAAATATGTATATATGTGTTTAATATCTGACCTTTCTCCCAACAGTAGGACTCAAAGTGGCTAACAACATTAAAACAGTACAAATTAAAACATTCATGAAAGTATAAATATAAAAATGTAAAAAACACAACAATTTGTAATGTTAAAATATTACATGTTAAAATTTTAAAAACTCCTATATCAACTTTAAAACAGAAATCACATAGCATCAAGAGCCCAACCCAGTCAATTTGTAAGAGTCTGATGGCATAAGACAGTTTTAACCTGCCATTGGAAGGAGAGCAAGGATGAGGCCCTCCTGGCCTCTCTAGGGAAGGAGTATGGGGGCAGCCACCAAGGGGGCCCTTTCCCCTGCCTTGTTCCCACCAAGTGTACCTGAGAGGGTAATGAGTTGAGCTTAGAGTTCTATTGTGCTCTTAAAGAGTATAGTCATTCAGTACAATGAATTCCACTGTCCTCAATTCATCACATGATTCAAAACAATTGGGGTCAAGCCATCTTTGAAACTCTTGGTCCTTACATGAAGCTGCATTATTTATTTGTATCTATCTTACTGAATCATCCCATCTGTGTTCACAAGAGGGTTCCTCACAACTAAGTTGCCAGTAAATACTGTTAACATAAAATCATCATATAAATGAGCAACCTTGCAGCCTTCAGGTAGTACACTCGTTATAACTGCCCTCTTTCTTTCTTTCTTTCTTTCTTTCTTTTTTTTTCTTTCTTTCTTTCTTTCTTTCTTTCTTTCGTTCTTTTTGATATGTAAACAGGCTGAAGGTGTTTGTAAAGCCAGTGCAGACAAAGAATGTTGATTCCACATGAACGATACTCAGTGTGAAGTCTACAATTTCTCTTGCACCTTGCACCAACCTGCTACACCTTCTACCCTCCCTCTATTCCTTCTCTGCTATCTTCCCCTTGCCTTCCCCTATGCCATTACCCCTTTCCCTGTTGCAGGTGCACCTCCAATCCTCTTCTTTCCCCAACCCTTGCTTTACTTCATGCTATTTCCTCCTTGCCTTCCAAAGGGTCTTAGAAAGCATGTGAGCAGTCACGTTAATGTGGTGGTGCCCACACTGCTGCTGCAAGAGAAGGAGAAAAGGGAGACAAAACAAGTCGGGGAGAGCAGTAGCAGCAGTAGGTAGGAGGCAAGATAGAGTGGAGAGAAGGTAGCCATAATGTAGATGGCTCTATTTCTCCCAAATTAGGCAGTGGAAGAACATTACTTGCCCTTCATAAGACTGACTTTTTTGTCTTCTGGATATCTGATAAAAATGCATAATATTGCTATAGCAAGCAAGTCATAAAAATAACAGACTCCACAGAACCTTACCTACTAATCATTGCGTTACAGCTTTTTCCTTGCTTTGTTGCATCTCTCCTGCTTCACTCCAATAACCTTACTCCTTTTTGAACACTATTGGAAGGAGCTCTGCAAAAGAGAGTTCAGCTAGGCTTTCCTGAAAACTTGTAAATTTACCAGAGGAATTGAGAAAGGATGGGTCACAAATGTGTCATTCATAAGTGTGAGATTTCACTCATTGGCTAAACATGCTCAAAGTCTTGTTTCTTGGACAACAATTGCACAATATGACTCTACATTTTGTCCCATAACTATGCTCCTATGAGGACTAGACACATTGCTTTATAATGAAATCTTAATGAACCTAGCCAAAGTTGTCATCCAGATAGGTGCCCTGCCTTGAAAATGGGTTAAATGCAGACATCCAGGTAGAATGACAACTCTAGCTGTTAGCATACTGCAAAATTCTTATTTTAGTGGCCTTAGGGTCTCGGGTAGGAGGAAGAAGAGGAGCAACTGCATTGGGCTACAGGATGCATGTGCACCAAAGTTATAAGTGTATGGGAGGGAAGGGTCAATGCCTATATATTTTCTAGGCCCCAAATTAAGCTCTACTTGTACACTTTAATCTACTGTCAGGATGTGTTTGGTTGTTTCATGGTGGTCACCTAAGGCCTTTGATCCAAACCAGTCTGACACCCTGGAGGCATAAGAAACGTGGATAATAAGGCTTCAAGTACACAGTGAAGTAATTACTTTAGGCAAAAGATTTGGGATGTCATGAAAAGGCAGCAATTCATTACTTACTTGTTAGCATTTGTGTGTGTGTGTATGCGTGCGTGTGTGCATGCTGTGCATTTTTGCAAGCACGCTCATAAATTTTTACATGCCAAGGAAAAGGAGAAATGCTTATGGGATTTTCAACCTCATGTGCCAGCATACTTCAACTGTCTTTGGAGATTATAAATATTGATTGGGATAGTTGTTGAGCACCAACTGTCATTCTCCCCCAGGCAGGAAAACATCCAGAGCTGGACTTGGTACCCCTCTGGAAAACTAGTTAGTCTCCAAAGGAAGTACCTGCGCAAACATTATTAGCTATCCCAAGATGCCTGGGTTTGGAAAAGCTAGTTTTTCAGGTTCTCTTCTGCTATTGCTGGGAGTGCTGGAACAGGCAAGAGAGGTGGCAGTGTGTGTGTGTGTGTGTGTAACCTTTTCCATCGTATGTCTCATGCTGGTTGTGTCATCTACCAGGTCTTGGTGTGCATTCTTTGCTGTTCTGCTTTTTCTCCCTCTGTTTCTCCACCATGTGGGCTGATCACAGCTCAAACTTTTAATTCAGATGGTAATTGAAATAATAATACGGGCAGAACCCTTCTGCCTCTGAAGCTGCAGCTGGCTTTATACAGCTATGAATAGCTCTGAGTCATGCTCTGAAGATGGTTTCACTTCCAACTGTTTGTTTTGGTGGTTGTTTTTTTTTTTTTTTTGGCATTGCTTTCAGGACTACTAAAAGAGGGGAAGGGGCAACAAAACATCCCCCTTCCAATCCCAAAATTTAGCCAACTACAGGCAATTTTACTGAACTGCTATTTAAGCATCAGGGAACAAGAGGCCCTAAAGAAGTAAGTCACTTGGCAGTTGCTGACAGGACAGATGGGGACTGTTGGCACATACTTTGTCTATTTATAAAAAAAAAAATTAGAAACACATTTTGTTGCATTCCCTTCTGTATCCTTTGTATGTAACTTGTTGGCTGAGCAAAGAAAGATGCTGGGTTAACACATATGTTTGGCGTTTTCTGTTTTGTTTTTTTGGCATCTCCCTCAACATTAATACAGATCATTGACCTGGCTATGGCTGTTCATGCTATAATTAGCATCCAGCTGCACTTTACTCACTGTGCCTAGCCCAAGACATTTTGCTCCCTGAGACAGCCCTACATCTCTGATACTGAGTGCTATATATAGCCATAATAACTAATAGCCACTGATAGCTTTATGCTGCACTGAATTTGTCTAATTGCCTTTTAAAGTTGTCTGATTTGGTGATGATTGCTACATCTTGTGTTAGCAGATTCCATAGGTTGATTATACATTTTGTGAAGAAATATTTCCTTCTTTCTTAATGCCCTTACACAAATTTATGATACAGTTACATTTGAATGCTGTTTAAAACATTAATCACAGCATAAGTAAAACATGCAAAGAACAAATTCCTACCTGCCATGTACTGTGCTGGAGGAAGCATGAAGGACTTACACAGGCTCACGTGGGACCGATTGTGAGCGTACTGCTTGCAAACTCCGTCAGCCAGCTTAGTGCTTTCCCCCTCCCTCTGCTTGCTTTGTAAACAGCACACACTCATGAAAGGTTGCAAGGAAGCCTCCATAGGCAATAAGAACTTATGCAAGAGCGGGACTCCCCTCTAATTAATGGAAATTGCCCTTAATTTGGAAATCTTAAAAGAACAACTTGTCAGATAACGGGGCGTCAATAGGTGGAGACCAGAGGTGTATCTAGGGTGGGGCAAGTAGGGTATGTGCTCTGCTTGCCAATGCCAGGGGAGTGCAAAAAAGCTGTCTTGGAAGATTTAGCAGTGGCAGATGGCAGTAGCCCCAGAGGTAGTGGTGCAACTTCCAGACTTGCCCTAGGCGCTGTTTACACTAGATAAAACCTCAGGTGGAGACTGCCAGTATTTATAAACCACTTTGATTCAAATATTTAATTTTTTTATATTACAACTGTCATAAAACATCAAATATATACAACACACACAAAATACATAAATTAACATACAATATATATGTATGTGTTATAGGAAATAGACAATAAATTTGATTCTGCAAAAAAGACATGCAGAAATAGGTATGATGTCAACATGTTCCTAAAACTAAGAGTAAAGTATGTTGCATTTATAATTTTGGATGTGTAAGAAATATTGTTTGGGGGTGGTATCTTTTAATCTTTCTAGGCTGTGCCAAAAAAAATGGTTAAAGGATTTCTGCATTATGATCCCGGCCTAGCAGTGCGGATGAAATGAAATGAAATGAAATGAATGAAATGAAATTCCATGGCACTACCACAGGCAATAAGATTTAGCTTCATACCAATGAGAGAAAGAAGGGAATTACCCTCATTCAGCAGGAAGAGAGAAAACATTTATACTGCTCTGGCTCCCTGAATAACAGAAATGTATTACATTCAGGCCCAAATGACACGTATATATTACAAGGAAGCATGTGTGCGTTGCCAACCTGTCCCCAGTATCTTCCTGGCCCGAATTAGGCAGTCTCTCAATTAGCCGTGTAAGACAGTCATTAATTTATCAAAAACACAATATACAGTAATATGTACTCCAAGGAGAGGTGCTTATGGAATTTTTGGTCTTGGACTCCAAAATAACTTGTCCAACCTCGGGTACTATTCAGTGGGCAGGATGAATTGGCCATTCTCTCAGAGGACAAAATGTCATTAGCTAGCTCTGCTTCCCAGTAATCTGTAACTGGGAGGAAAACCTATTGTGGGATGTTATCACATTAGCATTTCCTTATCTTTGCAAGTGGTAAACAATCAAAATGAGCAAAAGGCATAGGGATCCTAATACATTGATGTCATACTACCAGGTTTTCATCTATAAGCTATCAAGGAGATGCAGGGGCTGAAGTGAGTTGATGACACCAAGAGCCACCTCATAATGTGTTGCTTTGGCTTCACGGTGGGACCTACTTCTGAATAAAAAGTGTAGTAGGTAGCAATTCAGAAGACTGTGGCCATTTCTGCATGACAGGGCTGTTTGGCGATGAGAACAGGATGGCAGTGATCGGCTGGTCGTGATTCTGCACGACGTTGTCACTGGCCTGCTGCCATCCCATCCCCATGCGTCACTCTCTCGGAGTATTCACAATTGCACAATGCTCCCACACCTGCCTGTCCTGTGGGAGGGCAGGAAGTGTGATAGTGACACTTCTTCCCCAGCTCAGCTGGGGAAATGCCCAGCTGCACTGCAGAAGGAAGAGGTTGGGCCACTGCACTCCCTTCCGCAGGGAGCTTTGGTCCCATGCAGAGGGCAGCATTTCTGTTGTGCTCCCTTCCCTGCTGGGACTGCGGTGGGACAACTCGCCTGTGTCTTCTACTTTAGGGCCAAGTGAGAAGTTTCCCTTTCATAAAACCAATAAAGGCAAGACATTCCTTGCCAGTAGGTGTACAAGTTAAAAGACACAAGATAAAAAAGATGAAAAGGGAAAAGGAAAATAAACCAGTTCAAGGCTCAATTCTGAGAGTTACACTGGAGTTTGATCTGATGGTTAGGATCCTGTTCACACCCTGGTGGCGCAGTGGTTAAATGCCAGTACTGCAGCCACAAAGTTGTGAGTTCGATCCTGCCGGGCTCCAGGTTGACTCAGCCTTCCATCCTTCTACAAGTCAATAAAATGAGTACCCAACTTGTTGGGGGCAATTTGCTAAATACACTGTAAACTGCTTAGAGAGCACTTAGCTGATAAATGGTATAGAAACACACGTGCTATTGCTATAACATGGCACTGGCAGATTTGTGACTATGGAAAATGTGTACAGCTTGTGACCTCTCCCAAATGTGAACCTGAGCATCCTTCCCTAATTTTTCACTTCCCAGGTTATTCCCTTGGCAACAAAACCAAGAAGTTTATCAAGTAGAAGGCAGGATCACCATCCATAGCCAATAGGCTCTGTTTGATTTGGTTGGGTCACAAGCTGTGCAGGATAAATGTTATTAGGCATTCATGAGATTATATAGACCAATATTCAGCTCCTCAGAGACCCATAGAGTCTGATACATTTGAGACTGAGATGGAACGAGAGATATTTAAATTTATTTTTGGGAAAAATGAATGAAAAGAAGGAAATCTAAAAATACAGAAGGCAATTTTGATTAGCAGACTGGCAGACACGTTTGGCATAACAAAGGAACCACTCATCTGTACTTCTAAAATTTATCATCAGATTCTCTGGACAGGAGAAGCAAGGCAGTATGGTTTTATAGATCGCCACAAACCTATATACAAAGTAGTGGTGCTATTGTGGGTTGAGAGCTGGGGTGAGGGAGTGTTACCCTGTATGTTGGGGGTCCCGGGAGGGGCACCCCAAAAAAAACACGTTGGGGGAATTTAGCTTGAGCACTCTCTTGGCTAAACAAGAGGCAGGGTAACTTTAGCAAGGATCTTTAACCCTATGTATACAGCATCAGGTCAGAGAGCGGCTAGACAAGGTTTTCAAAGTAACGAACAATATGTTATTAAAGACAAGAAACACGCAAGACAAGACATGAACTAGCTGAGAAATAGAAATGGAGAGCTTTTTTGGGAAAGGCAATATGACACCTGGTCTCGTAGTCCTGGAGAGAAGTGGGGTTCTGGGGAAGAAAGCTCAGCGGGATTCACTGAGGGGAGTTCCTTCAGACTACAAGCAGCAAGGCAGGATGGAAGTCCAAAGCAGTCCGAAGACGTCCCAAAAGTGGGGACCTTTTATAGGGTGGATTTTACCTACAGGCTATGTCAGGCTTGGTGAGAACAAAGGAAATTTGGAGTTGGACAAAGGAGTTGGAAAAGGTCAAGTTCTGCATGATTGGTTTAGCTCTTAAGACAATAGCGTGGCCAGTTCGTTAATAGCCCGATACAAAGGAATGGCTTGGCTCCTGGCTGTGTGGCTTTGTGTAAATCTGAGCCGAGCAGAGCCAGTTTGTAGGGAGGGTTTTCCCTAAAGCAACGGAGAGGCTTAAGTTGTTTGCCTGAATGGGGTCTTGGAATGTACAACCATTAACGGCCGCGCCCTTACGTGCTCATCCAGGAGGCCTCTGCAAACACGTGGAGTAGAGTGGCAGAGAAAGGTCAAGCAAAGGCCAAATTATTTGATATCAAAAAGGATATCTAGTGCTCTCACGCAACATATCATAACCTTGATAACAGGAGAAAGGAAAATTCCTTCCCATGACATTATAATGTATAGTGGGCTATAGAGATTTCTAACAGAATTTCTATCCTCTGGACTAAATTACAGCTCCCAGCATTAGGGAAGGTGATAGGGTTGCCAGTTGGAGATTTTCCCAGGCCCCGAGGTTTGCAGGCCAAAACCTGAGACTTAAGGATAGTCTCTGGTGATGTCATTAAACATCCATCACAGTTTCTCACAGCTTGTCATCGAAACACACACACACACACACACACACACACCTATATTTTTCTTTTTGGAAGTTCTAACAGAAATTTTAGCTAAAGGGCTTGTTTCCATATCAAGGTGAAACAGGGACATTATTCCTTTTCACTGGCTTAAGGAGACAGGAGAAGGAACATTTAATCTAGCCTACTTGCTTCTAGCCAGAAGGCAGGTGCAGAGCAGAGGGTGAACCTTGTGTCACAGTGACTGGGAGGGAAGGAGGAACCTAATAAAGTAAATACAAAAACACCATGGAGAGTCTAAGGCCATTTCCACACTAGACTGTTATAGTGCCATTATTCAATTTTCCACATCCTATGGAATTACGGGGTTTGTAGTTTACAGAGGCCAAAGAGCTCTCTGGCTGAGAATTCTAAATGCCTCCGCCTAAACTGCAAACCCCAGGATTCCATAGGATGTTGAAAATGGAATAATAGCACTATAACAGTCTAGTGAGGAAATGTCCTAAGTTGCAGTAATGAATCAATTAATCCTTAAAAACTGTAGCAAGCAGATATTCTACTAGATGATCTGAGATTTGCATGCAACCCTCTTTGTTTTTACCTGAAGTTGAGCCCACCAAAAACTGGAGAATTTGTGCCATCATCTCCCACCTGGAGAGGACCTACAAAACTGAAGACTCAAGTCCAGTCCCTAAATTTACCAGCCCTAATAGGAGAAGAGGAGGGGAAAGATAGTTGCTAAACTAGTACAGAGCTTATATAAATCTCTAGCACAGACATACCCTCACTCCTTCTTCCTTCTTCTTGCTCCCTCTCTACCATCTGCCCATCTCATTTAACAAAGGGGGAAGGGAACAGTAATATTCCTTCAATCCACCACATAACAAGCTTTAGCTTACCTGTAAGTCCCACATCAACTATAACTGAAACGGCATTTCAGATAGTTACTGACACTGAATGTAGGTTATGGTTTGGTAACCCATCCCATGTTATCTAAAAATACAGGATAAGGTTATGATATCAGGTATAATATTAGATGTGAATTCATCCTACCACTCATAACTGGCTAAAAATGTTGTAAAAACTGTTCTAGCTATTTGTCTCCTCAAGCCTGTGAAGTCACAAAATGAAGTACTGTCAGCTAGTGACATCACAGATCAAGGCAACCTCTGCTTCCTCCACTCTTAAAGAGACACACGTATGTCAGGTATAGATTCAGATGCTTCAGCAGACCGTTAACTGTGCTGAGGCCAACAGCACTGGCACTACACTCAACAAGGGCTGGCTAAACCACTTGAGGAGAAGTGGGACCTGGCCTGGTGCTAAAACTGGAAGAATGCAACTTCTATAGAAGCCAGTTGCGCCCGCAAAATGCCACGGCCACTTCTCTCAGGCTGCTCACATTCCCGAGGCCTGAAAGAGGAGGAAGAAGAAATCCAGCCCTGTTACTACCACCACCACCACCATAACATATCACCTCCTCCAGCAGAGCACTTCAAGAGTCACGTCAGCTCTGGAGACAATCAACTGAAAAAGTCAAACAATCCACCTGCATTTTTCTTGAAAGGACTGGCTAAAAATAAGAGTCGTGGTGGGGCAAGACAACACGAAGCAAAAAACAGAAATAACAGGAAGAAGATGGCCAGGCAGAACCTTGTCCTTGAAGAAGTTTCTTCATCTCCAGAACCTCTGAGCTTGAGCTTAGAGTTTCAAGAGCCATTATACAAGGAGAAGACTGTTGCTGATAATTTATTAGTTGACGACGATGACGATGATTGGAGAGAAAGATATGACAAAGTCCATTTGTCTAGGATCACCAACATGACCCCATGTGATCCATACAATTATAACTCAGCTGGTCTTTCAGAGATGGAGGGTTTCTCTTCATGGCCATTCAGTGATAATGACCCATGTATTGGGTGCCCTTCACATACCAAGGTGGCTGAAAGCTATGCTGCCCATGAAGAACCTATAGAGGAAGCAGAGTACATGTCTCCACAGCTGAGCTACCAAGAGCTGAAGGAAGAAAATTCCATGTTGAGGAGAAAGATCAAGAGGATCCAGAACTACTCAGAGAGTCAGACCCAGATGGTGAGAAACCTTGAGAGGACTCTGCAAGCCACAGTGAATAAAGAAGAGAAAGAGGCTCAAGATTTGGAAGCACTGGTGCAACAGGCAGAACAAAACCTCCAGTGCATGACTCAAAGAGCTTTGAAGGCAGAGAATGATGTGGAGAAGATGAAACAAGAGATGGCCCTTCTCCAGGCTGAGCTGACTTGCTACAAAGTGGAGAATGAAAGCCTGCGATCAGGCCAGTTTACCAACATGGGGGCAGTGAAACAGCAAGTTGATGTTGCTTTACAGAACCTCCTCCGGGTCACCAACCATGCCCATGCTACCATCCACCAGCTGGTCTTTGGAGCTGAAACACTGGCTCTTGTTGCTGATCTCCTTAAATCTGTAGGCAGAATGTCTGAAGTTGAGAACGAAGATGGAGAGAAGAAACTGACTTAAAGGACTCTTGCCTGCGAGTGTAATTCTCCTGTAGTGCTGTTGAGGCTTACACCATTTGCTCTCATAATGCATGGTTTCAAATAAGCAACCTCTCTCTTTCCCCCAGAAGTACTTTTATTACATAATGGAATATTAATTTCATATACTAACGCCTTGGGTGCTCTATTTCAAAGCTACATTGTAAGAGCCCACACAGTGAATACATCCCATGGTTCTTCATGGAGCTGAGCATGATGTTTAAAAACTGGGACTTAGGACCAAAGTAGATGTGGCATTAATTGGGTGGTTGGTCTTTTTGTATTTGTTCCCCCCCCTTCATTCCTCAGAGGTTGGGAAAGTTACCTTTGGACCAAAACTCCCAGAATCCCCCAGGCAAGGGCATGGTTTTGGGTGGAGATATAGTCCAGAAAGCTTTCCCAAGCTTTGACATCACCTGTGGGCAGCACTGCACAGCAGACAACCCAAAGTGAGGCTGTGGCAAAGGGAGAATTTACCCCAGCACTTATCTGGATCCCTTACTCCATAAGTACTGCCATTGCTGATATTTGTGTATAGTCTGGCTATGAGAAGATATAGACCAGGATCCAACCTACCATTAGGCAGAAAGGAACAACCTCCTCAAGTGATAGATATTGGTGGGCAGTAGTCACAGCCTCTAGGCTGTTCCTTATGAACCCTCTGTCCCCAGCTGTTACTTAAATATACTAAGTAACTAAGTGAATAGCATATTTTTCTCCAAGAATTTTTTTTCTTCCACAAAGCAATTTAGGCAGAATTTTAGTGCAGTACCTATTGTAAATATAGTTCATTCAAAAGGATATATAAATACTGTGCCATACATCCAGTTAAGAAATGATACATCCATATGAATTTTGTCAACGTGTGTTTCAATAAATGTAGGTGGATTTAGGAATATTTGCTTACAATGAGCAGAAGTTAATAAAAGGTGGCAGTCTGGTTAATTCCAAGGCTAAAACGTTTTAAACCAACAAATAGCAAGGATATTTTGGAAGGTCATCTTTGCCTCCAGATGGTCCACCTATTTTCTGTGCTGAGCACTATGTGATCTGTCCCAGAAAACTTTCTTTTGAAATTCTCAGACTCAGGGCCAGTGTGGGAATCATTAAGCAAAAGAAAGAAGAAAGGTAAGGAGATGAGAATATAAAGGAGTGAGAAAGGAGGGGGAGAGAGAAAGCAAAGTATATGAGTTTTTTGGTGAGGTGAGTGAGAAAGGGATGCAACTGTTTCCTTCTCTTTAAAACCTCAAAATGGGGATTACAGGGGGGAATAATATCATAGATCATATTTTTCACCATCAATTTGGTAAGGCTTTTAATGTTGCCATGTAAGGAAAATTTAAATATGAATTTAACTAAATTGTTTAAAATGTTCCCCTTTCAACAGAAGCATAACAGAATTAGGTTTTTAAGCATACTAATACTAAAGTTACCTTTTTTCTCTCTCTCAGCAAACTGTGTAACTACTAATTTGCTGGCATTTCATGACACTCAAAATCTGTGTGAGGGATTTTTTAGATTGGTCTAAAGAACCATGACTTCTCATTATATTATTCCTCGAGTTTTGTAGGTTGTTGATGTCTCTGTATCCAGTTATTCCACTCTTCTGCAAGGCTGCTAGTACTAATTTCTTGGGTCTGTAACAGGGCTCTTCAAAATGTTTTTTTTTTAAACAGGTCGTAGTTTGCAGAAGTGATCATATGAGTCAGCAGGCAAATTTTCTTCTCTTGCTTTTTTTTTTTAAAGTTCTATTAAGAGTTGTAGAGTTATTGTGTAAATGTATCATTTTAGTGATGCACTATGGCACTATATTTTTTAAAAAGGAAGGGAAGAGAAAGGAACATATTGTACTGGTGTGTTTTGGAAACAAAAAGAAATCCACTTGAGAGTGAGAATGAAATGTTGCCGTTAGTGCTAGAAATCGCCAGAAAGTACTCTGGAACAACAGAAGTGTTGCTTGGGCATTCTTAATGAAGCTACGCATACTATAGCCTCCTGACACATTTGCCCCATCTGGAAGAGATCTATAACAGCTGCCTCACTCTGCATAATGAGAGAGCTGTCCTGGATGCCCAATGATCATTTAAAGCTCTTGTCTATGGGATGCACCTGCCAAAATTGATCAGACCTGCCTAAACAGCATAGCCAGCTGTGTTGTGTAAAAGGCAGATGGGGTCTCCTGCTGATTCTCTGAAATCAGCAAGAGATGGATGGATGGACTGAAATATTTCTATCCCACCCAATATCAAAAGGTCTCAGGACAGTATACATGTAGAATTGATACTAACTTGTTAAAACATTCTAAAATGATAACAATCATTTAAATACACTAAAAATATATTAGACACATTAATGAGTTAAAACAGCTTTAAAAGATTAAACCAATTTTAAAATTGGTGTATATAGCATTTGAAGTAAACCAGTAAGGCCCTACAAAAATAGCTGGTTGACATCCTGTTCAGTAATTACGATGTCATATGCCTGACTTAAAACACTGCAATTATTCCAATTTACAGTTATGGTTGTTACACAATCACAACAACGAAAAGTGCCCCCAAAATCCTACCTTTGAAGCTGTTTGGCCCTTCCTAACACAGCCATTTCTAAGGTACTGGACAGCAGGGTGGTAAGTAATGATGTGTCCAGCTCGGAGGGTCTGCCTGGCCCCTCCCTAAACTGCAACCCCCAGGATTCCATAGGATGTTGTAAGTGGAATAATGGCGCTATAACAGTCTAGTGCAGAAATGGCCATAGTCACAGGGCATGCTGAGACAGACTGCTGTGACAGGATCCTGACAGAGGTCTCTATAGCTGTCTCAGTTGTTAACAAAATTATATTGCTGGAAGAGACCACAAAGGTCATGAAATCCAACCCCCCTGGCATGCAGGAATACACCATCAAAGCATTCCCAACAGATGGCTATCCATCCTCTGTTTAAAAACCTCCAAAGAAGGACACTCCGAACTGCTGTTACCGTCAGGAAGTTCTTCCTAATGTTTAGGTTGAATCTCTTTTCCTCAAGTCTGAAGCCACTGCTCTGTGTCCTAGGCCATTTCCACACTCCACTGTTATAGTGCTATTATTCCACTTTGAACATCCCATGGAATCTTGGGAATTGCAGTTTACAGAGGGGCATCTTTGGCCTCAGTGAACTGCAAACCCCAGAATTATACAGAATGTTGAAAGCGGAATATTACAGTGTATAGCAGAAATGGCCCTAGTCTCTGGGGCAACGTGGAAAACACACACACACAACTACTGTTTTAAAAAGAGAAATCCAGGAACTGATGTACAGTTTAGGAAAGCCTGAAAACAGAAAGACAACACTCTGTTCCCTCTTCTCCCTTCAGTTAATTAGCTGAGTGTTAACTACTTTTTCGCTTTGAACTCAATATGCAGCAACTGAAATAAGCCGATGACAAAGGGGGAAAGTGGGGGAAGGGGAGAGAAACCCTCAGTATGCTAAAGGCAGCTGAGAAGATGAGATAGCAGTGGTGTAGTAGTTTGAGTGTCAGACTATGACTCTGGAGACCAGAGTTCAAATCCCCACTTGGCCATGGAAACCCACTGGGTGATCACACTCTCAGCCTGTGAAGGAGGTAAAGGCAACTTCCTCTGAACAAATTTTGCCAAGAAAACCCAGTAACAGGGTCGTTGTAAGTCAGAAACAACTTGAAGGCATACATCAAAAAACAGCAGCTGCAACAACAACAACAGAGAATTAACCAGGATTGTTCCTGCTAAACTGGGGTAGTGGGAGGGTATGCTGTTTTCTGCATTATCTGCCCTTGGCACATAAATTATCTCACTTGGTGGCCATTTGGTGACCCCTGGGCTACCAGGCCTTGGACTTGGATCGCAAAGTCCAATCCTAGTGGAACCATTGGGCTCAAAACATTGTGTATGCCTCCTTGAATTTATTTATATTTATTTATTATTTAATTAATTTTTCTCTCGCCGTTGTCCCAATATGGGACACTGGGTGGCTTACAATTTGCGTTAAAACAAAATAAAATCAAAACAATGGATAGCATAAAAGTTTAGAAACTATCAAACATGCATCATACTTAAAATATTAATCTGAAACAATCTTAAAAAGCAGTTAAAATGTAATAATAGTGATTTCAGATACAAATACAACACACTCCAGTGAAAAAAGTTTCTGCACTAAGCAGTTAATGCTCAAAGGCCTGAGAAGACAGAAACATATTTGCCTGCCAGTAGAAAGAGAACAGAGACAAGAGCCAACTTCACTTCCCATGGCAAGGAATTTCCATAATATGGGACCAGCTACTGAGACAACTCTCTCCTGTGTCCTCATCAAACATGCTTGTGATGATGATAGGGTCAAAACAAAGCTCTCCCCTGCTGATCTTGAAATCCTGGCAATCTCATATTGGGCGATAAAGTCTTTTGTGGAATGCTGTGGTAGAAAAATGAAAGAGACAAATAAATAAGCAAATACAAACAAGAAGAAAAGCCATTTTTACATGTACTAGGCTGAGCCAGTGTTGGGTAGTGGTTTGAGCATTGGACTACGACCCTGGAGATCCGGGTTCAATTCTCCACTCGGCCTTGGAAATTCAGTGAGTGACCTTGGACACACCACACACTCTCAGTCCCAGAAAACTCTTTGGCAGGTTCATCTTCAGGTTGCCGTAAGTTGGAAAAGACAACAACAACAAGGGTGAGACTGCAAAAGAGCTATTAATTTTCTTCTCTCTTTATTTCTAATACAGGTATCTGCTCTTCATTGGTGGGAAGTATGGCAACAGTACATCAGTCCTGAGGAACCACTGCCTTGCTGTCCTTTGTGTACTTCTGGGTGTGACATCCATTCTCACACACAGGCAGAAACCCCTCAGCTGTCTAACAAGTAGTCCCTCATGTTAAAACAAATCATGGGCAGCATCCGAGTAAACAGGTGAGAGAACCCTACCCAGCTTTAATAATTCTCTATTGAGCTCCAGAGATTAAACCCTCTTGGATTTTAGATAGTGTGAATGATTTCTCTCTCTCTCTCTCATATCTGTTATGCACTAAAATATTTCTGTTAGGATTTGCTATGACAGTATCTTCTGAGAAAATTGTGATGTCAACAAAAACTTTCCATGGCGAAACTGCAATGGATATCTCTCTCTTCTTGTTAAGGCAAAATGGAGACAGAGAAGGTGGCATGTATTGTGAAGATAAGAAGATAAAGGCAGGTCACAGCTCTTGGAGGGAGGGAGTTTCTTTCAGGCTATCTGCCAACCCTTTATTTCTTGATCTCTAAATTACACCTTTGGCTTTAGATATAGGATGCTGGGAAACACGTTTGTTGCTGTAGCAACAGAATTGTCTAGAACTTAGGAAGTGTATAAACATTGTCACAGATGCACAATTAGATCAGCAATGGAGAACAGAACAGAAAATAGACCCTTCCAGACTTATGCAATCCAGAGGTAAAATGTTATAAAACCACATTCACTGAGACCCTCATTCACCAATGCTGATTGCACTTATTTTTCCTTGTTAGTCAAGACCTGGAGGCCACTCTAGTTGTTCAAGTTGTAGGTTTTCTTGCTGGAGACTAATATATGCATATCAGTCAAATAAATCACAGTACCTTTATAGTACCAGTTAGCTTGCAGGTGGAAAATCTGTGGTCCTCTAGATCTAGTGGTACTGAGTCACCATGGGTCACAATGAGCATGGTTAGTGGTGAGGCATAATGTGAACTGTAGTTCAACAACCTTTAGAGGTTCATAGTTTCTCTAGCTGTGAGCTAGCTGGACATTTCCACCATAGCATTGCTTTGAATAGATTCAAAGATGGAATGCTGCATTTTGATTTGGACAACTTGGAAACTGAAAGGCATGTGTTTTTGCAATCTTGCGCTTCATGTAACAGCCAAAATGAATATGTGGCAAAGACACTTATGGGGATTGAGTCCTTTCATTCCTCTCTGTAGGCATGTGCCTTCAACTTACCTGTCAATTTATGCCAATCTCATGAATTTCAGAGAGGGGCCTGGCAAGAAATAGAGGTGATTTGGCATTGTTTTATCTGAAATATACTCTACATCACCTGATAGTCCCCCATCCAAATACTAACCAGGTATGACCCTGCTTAGCATCCAAGATGAAACAAGATCTGGTACTTTCTGGATGTTTCAACCTCCTTTCATCCCTACTTCTATGTTTAGATTCTAATTTCTACATTTATATACTAATTGCCTTTTTTCTCTCTCTCTCATACCAAACACAAGATCTGAGAAATGCAAAATATCATCTTCAAGAATAGAAAATTATTTTAATTGTACTTTTTTTTAAAGTCAGTGATTCACCCTACTAAATCTTTGTTGAATATAGGAATGTTAGGATTCGCCATGCACTCTGCCTTTTTCTCTTTTAAAGTACCATACAGGCATATACAAGAAGGTCCAATGCAGGGATTCTATGGTAAGGGAGTTGGAGTACTTGAAAAGTTACCTTAAAAACCCAATTAGTTACAGTTACCTTTTAGATGGTAATTAGTTAATGTTGTAGTTGTGATTTTTAGAAGTGGCCTTTTAAGGTCAAAATGTTACAGTTGCTGACTGTGAAACAAAATACACTCTGTAACAATATATATATACATATATATCAATCACACTTACCATTACACTACAAAAAGAATGAAATTATTCTTTGTTAGATAGTTTTCATAACGTACCTGAGCCTTAGTTAATTCAGAAAGGAATTCATGACAAGTAACATTCCTTGAAACTAGTTACTTCCAAGCTCAGATCTTTGGGCAAACAGAGGTTTTAAGGGGACACCAATTGTCTTTCCTCCACTTTTAACTATAATTTCTTTCTCCCCTACTCATAAGGTATAGTATTGTCTCCACTGAAGAGGATGGGCATAAAGTCTCCTCCCTTGGCAGCATTAATGCTTACAGCCGGAATGGGAAAGGCCACGCCCCACGACGGAAACGCCGCAACCGTTTTGTTAAAAAGAATGGCCAGTGCAACGTCTATTTTGCCAACTTAAGCAACAAGTCTCAGCGTTACATGGCTGATATTTTCACAACATGTGTGGACACCCGTTGGCGCTACATGTTCATGATCTTTTCAGCAACCTTCTTAGTCTCCTGGCTGTTTTTTGGCCTTCTCTTCTGGATCATTGCTTTCTTTCATGGTGACTTAGATGCCCCAAGTGCAGGAAGTGACCCTACTCCTATGAAACCTTGCATCAATCATGTCAATGGTTTCTTGGGAGCTTTCCTCTTTTCAGTTGAAACACAGACAACCATTGGCTATGGTTTCCGATATGTGACTGAGGAGTGCCCACTAGCCATCATGGTGGTAGTGGTACAGTCCATTGTGGGTTGTGTTATTGACTCTTTCATGATTGGTACTATCATGGCTAAGATGGCCCGCCCCAAGAAAAGGGCCCAGACTCTGCTTTTCAGCCATCATGCTGTCATCTCTCTACGGGATGGCAAACTCTGTCTCATGTGGCGGGTGGGAAATTTGAGGAGAAGCCATATTGTGGAAGCTCATGTTCGGGCTCAGCTTATCAAGCCCTATATGACAGCAGAAGGTGAATATCTTCCCTTTGGACCAGCGGGATCTGAATGTGGGCTATGACATAGGCCTGGACCGCATCTTCTTAGTGTCTCCCATTATTATTGTCCATGAGATTGATGAAGAAAGTCCACTCTATGCAATGGGTAAGGAAGAGCTGGAGAGGGAGGACTTTGAGATTGTTGTCATCCTTGAGGGCATGGTGGAAGCTACGGCAATGACCACACAGGCTCGCAGCTCCTACCTGGCCAGTGAGATCCTTTGGGGCCACCGTTTTGAGCCTGTTGTCTTTGAGGATAAGAAACGCTATAAGGTGGACTATTCACGCTTCCACAAGACCTATGAAGTGGTGGGAACCCCTTGCTGCTCTGCTCGGGAATTGCAGGAGAGTAAGATTACCATCCTGCCTTCCCCTCCACCACCTCCCAGTGCCTTCTGCTATGAGAATGAGCTGGCTCTTGTCAGCCAAGATGAAGAGGAGGAAGATGATTTGGATGTAGGAGTAGATTTGGGAGGAGTAGATTTGGGAGGAGGA
Organism: Ctenosaura bakeri; assembly: GCA_948474755.1. NCBI lineage: Eukaryota > Metazoa > Chordata > Lepidosauria > Squamata > Iguanidae > Ctenosaura > Ctenosaura bakeri. The sequence continues at coordinate 125,787 of CAOLHI010002757.1, read as the reverse complement.
ACTAAGGAGGATGCAGGAGTCATACCCATGATGGAGTTTGGGAGCCACATGGATCTTGATCGGTTGCAGGTCTCCATTCCCCTGGATGCACTCTCATACCGTAGGGAATCAGCCATTTAAGGTCCTAGCCTGGCTTTCCAGCCCACATATTTTCTCCTGTGTTTCTTTATCCAAAATGCCAATATGTATAGTTGGGAAAGTCCTGCAGTCCTTCATTTACCAAATGTTAGAAACTTGACTGCATATAGATATGACTGCTCCTCTGATATTGAATGCTTCAGGTTTCTTTGCATAAGGTTAGGAATTGATTTTTAAAGATCCTGAACTCAGCAGAGCACTGATCCTCGTTCTCCCACTCCTGCTTGTCTGTGGGCCCAAACTGGAAGACAGCAATTGCTGCTGCAGGCTAAGATGATAATGCGACATATTTCATGCCAGTAAGAGGAGCAGTGCCTGCTAAGGTGACTGATATTATTGCTGTAGAAAATGTCAGTCAAACTGGGATGAATTGGAGAACCTGTTCTTTCAAGCACAGGGCAGTGGAAGATACTTTGCATGGGTTTTTATTATTTGCAGCATACCCGAAATGTTAAATTAAGATGGAATAACTTTATCTTCTACTGTTCTCACACGTGAGCAGTTAATCTCTGTCTCATTCAGGTTATTGGTATCCATGACACCCAACTATCTTAGCATCAAGTCTTCTATGAGCCTTTGAAATTCGGATCCCTCCCCACTGAGATGCAAATGAAGCCAAAAGGGAAGAATTGCGGTGGGGCCATATGTGAACAATCTGTACATGGTTTCTCCCAACCAATGATATCTGTGTGCTCACCCTGCCTTCTCCATCTAACTTACCCCATGTTTTCGCTTGGAAAACTGATATTGGAACTATTTATTTTTAAATAAAATACAATTTTCCAGGGGAAGCCTGGAAACAAAGACCAGGGGGTCCCAAGTTCAATACAAAGTGCCATGGTTATTATTTGTTTGATGATAAGCTATTTATAAGAATATACCACAGATTAAATTAGATTAATTAGATTTATATTTTTCTCTCACTACCAACGGATTCTGGGAAATAGTTCTATAATAGATCTGAAACAGTTAGGTCGTTGCCTCCTTAGCAAGTTATTTCTAGCATTTGGGGGGGGGGCTGCCACAACAGCTGCACTTGTGAGTATTCACAATTGTTTTATAGTTCATATATTCCTACAGAGAGTATACCAGACAATTTTGGCTGTTTGTTGTTCTGAGTGCTTCATCAACACATATCCAAACTACCACAAAACTTACAATCTAGACAAAAGTGATAGTGAAGTACAGTGCTTCCAAGTGTGGTGGAGTCTTCTTCTTTAGGAGGTTTTTAAACAGAGGCTGGATGGCCATCTGTTGGGAGTGCTTTGAGTGTATGTTCCTGTATGGCAGGGGGATGGACTTGGTGGCCATTATGGTCTCTTCCAGCTCTTTGATTCTATGATTGTTTGACAAGTGGCATAGCAGGACCAGAGTTGGCACAGTTGAAATAGCAGTTGCAGCACTATCTATCTATCTATCTATCTATCTATCTATCTATCTATCTATACATCCATCCATCCATCCATCCATCCATCCATCCATCCATCTAGAACAGAAGCAATGATCTCTCTGCTATCCCGGAGCTTTGGACTCTTCTAAGAAACATGGCTGTGGGAACTATCATGATCCGTGCTTGTACCTCAAACTTTACTACTACACATAGCACATAAGGAAAAGCAGGAATAGACCCATATTAATTTCTCTTATACCCTTTCAGGTCTCAATCTTAATCTCAACTACAGTAAACCCATTGAATCAATGAGATTTATGTATGTATTGACTCGTTACTGAACAATTGATTCAAAGGGCGTACTTTATTTGGAACTAAATAATAGGATTCAAAGTGTATACACACTGCAATTAAAGCAGTTTGATGCTATTTGAGCTGCCATGACTCCATGCTATGGAATCCTGGGATTTGTAGTTCAGTGAGGCACTGAAAATTCTTAGCTTGAGTGCTTAGTGATGTGGTTGTGGGGTCTGAACTAGCGCAGTATAGCAGAATTTGTAAGTACATTACCAAACTGCATATCTCAGGATTCTGTAAAGAGATGGAGTTATAACTGTTAAAGTGGTATCAAACTGCAATAAACTGCATAGTGTGGATATGTTGTCACATGTGCCACAGGCCAGGTATAGAGAAAAAGGAAGATTGGTGAAGATGAGAAAGTCAAATGTGTGACAAACCTAAAAAGCAAAGATAGGAGCTGAAGACACAATAATTGGGATATTTCCACAGTCAAGGTATTTAGGTATGTGGTAAACTGGAGACTTAAAGAGAGGACAGCCATATCTAATGAAGAGCTTTAAGTTGCTTCAGTACATATGCTGTATAAATTTGGCTGGAAGAATTGGTAGAATCCAACTGTTTCATGATCTGGCCTTCCACAGCTCACTAACCAAATTTATCATTGGCATATCATTGGCAAGTAAAGAAACTTGATATTGAAACTGGTGAGACAATTTTTGGAGAAAATATTTTAGTATCACTCCACATAGATAACAAAGGCAATTTTATTTTATTGAGTGCTGCTGAATACTTCAGTTTTTAACCATGTCAAAGCTTTGCTGCTCATAAGTGATGAAGTATGGAATAGATTGGTCTACCTTTCCTCATTAAGGGAACTGTCATTTACACCCTGGTGTTCTTTAGTTATCAAGGAAAAGGACAAGAAAGAAATGATGGAAATTTGAACCCGAACAAGGAATAGGCAAGGTGAGAAGTGGAAAGAAAGACAGGGAATGGGAGAATTAACAGAGGAGAAGAAAGAGGTTATCTGGATACGAGTCCCTCCAATATTTCACATATGAAAGCAAGAGCATTTTGCTTAGGTCAGGACTGGGAATCATAAGCCTCTCCAGATGTTGCAAGACTACAGTTCCCAGGAGTCCTAGCTAGCATAGTCAATGGTAAGAAATGCTGAGGGCTGCAGTCCAACAATATCTGAATAGCTACAAGATTCTCACTCTTTGACCATATCCACACTGCACTGTTATAGTGCTATTACCCATATTTGCCAACATATAAGATGCACCAGCGTATGAAATGCACCCCATTTATATGCTGGCAAATACTATTTGCTAGCATATGAGACATACCGGCATATAAGACTCACCCCATTTTCAAACAGTATTTTTCGGGGGGGGGAGTGAGTCTCATATGCCAGAAAATACAGTATTTCACTTTCAAATCCTGTGAAATCCTGGGGTTTGCATTTTAGAGAATTTAGAGAATATATAAGCTATTTAGAAGTCTCAGCCAGAGAGTTCTTTTGTCTAATAAACTACAAACCCCAGAATCACTTTTAGTGTGTCTGTATGTATAAGTGTGATCCATAGTGTGCATTATGGAGACAAAAATTGGCCACTTACACATTGCCAAAAAATGAGGAAAAAAGTGACATAGATTTGCATAAAATGTGTCCACGCTAATGTGCATGGATACATGTAGAATATATAAACTAGTTAGTAATGAATACGTAACTAAGGCCATTTCCGCACTAGATTGTTATGGCGCTATCATTCCACTTTCAATAACTTATGGAATCCTGGGGTTTGCAGTTTAGGGGGGCTGGCCCGCCCCTCCCTAAACTGCAAACCCCAGGATTCCATAGGATGTTGAAAGTGGAATGATAGCACTATAACAGTCTAGTGCAGAAATGGCCTTAGTGATATCTCCTAGGCAAACCCTCCCAAACCTATTTTACTAGATAGCCACTACACCGAGAGATGGAGGTCTGTTCTGCTGGCAATCAGGACGCAGCAGGGTAACTTTCTCACTAGTCAGCGAGGCTGTGACAATCATAAGCAGGACCCCTGCTTGTAATTCCTTGTTGCAGCCTCACTCCTTGCAGGAGGGGAGTAGAAGCGTCATCTTCCTGTGCCTCCAATCTCCAGCTCAACAGACCTCCATCTCATGGTATGGCTGCTGCCTGGTAAAGTAGGTTTGTGAAAAAATGCCACAATTATGACAAACTAGTATGAATGTTGCATCCTAGCCAGTGCAGTCAGTGTGTAATATGATGGGAGTTGCAGTCCAGCAAAGTCTGGAAGGCCAGATGTTCTCTATGACCCTGGAAACCAGGATTTGATTCCCTGCTCAGCCATGGAAACCCACTGGGTGACTTTGGGTGCATCACACACTCTCAGCTCCAGAAAACCTCTTGTTAGTGTTATATCATGGTCCCCTTGACAATAGGTTCACCTTAGAGTCACCACAAGTTGGAAACAACTTGAATGCACACCACCACCACCACCAAAGACCTAAATATGCTAAAGGCACTATATTCCATTTGATCTCGGAAGCTAAGCAGGGTCAGCTCTGGTTAGTACACGGATGAAAGGTCACCATTTATTATCAGGAGCTGTAGGCTATATTTCAGAGAATTGGAATTGCAAAACTACCTCTGAGTATTCCTTATCTAAGAAAACTCTATGAAATTCATATGATCACCATGTCAACAGGTGACTTGAACACTCCACACACACATGCACACATGCACACACACACACACACACACACACACAGAGCTATGGATTCCTCATTGCTTGCCTGATACACATGCAGCCTCACATGGTGATTGCTGATCCATATGTGTGCCAGAACTTCCACCTCTCACAATCTTTCTTCCTCTGTGGTAATTAATGACATCTTTTCTCTAAGGGCATGAGTGAGGCCTAGTATTGACCTGGCTTTTAATATAGCTTTCAGAGGCCGGCACTTGTCTCCAGGGCATTAGCTAATGGACCGAGAAGCAAGGACTCTCTGCATGAGGACAAAAGAATCCAGGACACACTGCACACACATTCCCTATACCAGATTCAGAAAACTCCACTTGTGGGATTGTAACTCCTACAATCCCACAGAAATTATAGTCCAAGAGGTCACCTTTCCAAGATCTGTCCTCCCACAAGCTGGCTGGTGGAGAAGGTGGATATTATCAGTAGAGAAGATGGATTATATCTGTGTGACAGCACCCTCTCATAGTGCACACCAAGAAATACACATCAAATTTGCTGAGGCTGGCCAAGTCCTAAAGATAGAAGCCAAGCCTTCACATGCCCCAAATTTATAGAGAAGGATTGGACAAAAGAATTAAAAAGTAGAGAAAAAGGAAGTGCGGGTTAATTATTTGGGAATGCAGAAGTGGAGCCCAGGGTCTGCAACCAGGAATTGGTGTATTAGAAAGATGCATAAATTCCTTAAACATTCATCGGTTTGTGCCTGCACACTCACATGAGGAGAACTGCGCAAAAGCTCACTGGAATTCAGCTATCGGCACATAACTACAAGGCTATGGAAGCCTCTGCAGTATTGATCACTCCATCTCTCTCTCTTTCCTCTTTTTTAAAAAATTAGTTTAAACACATACAATCTAATTCACAAAGAAATATATGTTCAAAAAAAGAAATGTACATTTGGAAAAAAAGCAGAAAGAAGAAATGAAAAATTAAAACACAATACTAACATACTAAACTAAAACACTGAACACTAACTCACTAAAACACAAAAGGGCTCTGACCCCTCCAAGCCAAACTGTAATGAAGGAGGCGAGGGGGAGAAAACATATTATTCTACCATTACAGATCCAATGACATAATCCTGCTAGAATTACTAGTAACCATAGCCACAGATTATTTCAGCATTTGATTTCAGCATTTGATTTGAGCATTTATTGCTCAAAAAGTCTAATTTCCTGTCTTTCAAAAAATCTTTAATTGGCTTATCCTTTAAAACCCATATTAGTTTGACAATTTGGGCTAACCCATCAACCTTAATCCATTCTTCCTTCATCGGTGCTTCAGTGCATTCAGGTTTGAGCAAACAATGTTCTTGCTACTGTTATCATAGAGTGAAGACATAATCGATATTTACTATCAATTTTTTTTAACCATGATACCCAGCAAAAACATTTCTGGTGACATTACAAAATCTACTTTAATTTTTTTTTGTTTTTGTTTTAACATTTAAATCTTAGATCTATAGCTTTTCACCTTCTTACAAGTACACCCCATAGGAAAAAAGGAGCCCTCCTTATCTTGACATCCCCAACATTGATTTGAAATATTTTTAAGTATTTTCAATGGTTTATTTGGGGTTAAATACTATCTATGCATCATTTATACATGTTTTCTTTTAGATTACTACACAAACTAATTTAAAACATATCTTTAGACCACTTTTTCCCCCATAAATCCATTTGAACATTGTGCCCAAAATTTTGGACTCACTTACTCACAGTATCAATAACTCCATTTCTGTTGCATTTGGGATCTACCTAGGCTATGCATTTCCCTGATTGGATGTGTGTACTAAGTTCTCACTTTGTTGCACTACAAAAAAACAAGCAGATGGGTGCACAATACAGTAAGGGAAGGTATATTCCAAGCTTGGGAAATATTCCCTTTGGACTACATCTTCCAGAATCCCCCAGCCATCATGGCCACCAGTATAAAGCTGGCAAGGGTAATTCTAGGAGCTGTAGTCAATAAATGGCCTATTCTAAGCTCTGAAAAAAAATTACAGGACTCCAGCTAGTTTTTGTTTTTAATGGTAGTCTGGAGACGGTACATCTCAGCTAATGGATTTTGACACCATCTTGTTCCAAATGCATACTTCTCTATCAAGTGGAAAATTCATGTTTTCATTTGGTTGCAGCCAGTTCAAGCGCAAGAAAATCAATACCCTATGAATCAGCCTGTTAGATACAGCCTCTCTATTGGTTATAAGTTGAATTTCTCACTACTAATTGGTATATGTAAATGGATCAAAAACACGTGCTGTCCACATGGATAGAGAGTTTTGCAGCGTATGTGAGTGAAATTTTCTTTTGTGCTGTACAAGTCTCTGCAACCTCCCATCTCTAGGATCTGACCCTCTGAAGTAACAACTTGACAAGTGAAAACGCTACTCAACAATCTTGTGAAAAGCCAGGTAATGGAGACTCAGCTACATGAACAAATTTTGTAATTCTGTCTCAAACTGCTTCCCAAAATTTCAAAGAAGGCAATAGCCCTGCTGCTAGGGATGGTGGAAATTGCATTACAACCAACTTGGATGGCACCAGTTGGGAAAGGCTAATTTAGATCATGGGAAGAATCCATGTTACTGTAAATTAGCCATAGATGGTTATGTGAAGTAGTATTGACAAGTTGATTGTGAAAAAAGAAACAGACTGAGGGCAAAGTTATTAAATAAGACATTTATTCCCTGCTATTAACAATGGGATTTCCTCAAAGATATGTGTCTCAGTAACCAGGCTTGCAAATTAAGGTCATGCCTTTTCTTTTACAACCAAAAACAAACACCATAAATATCAGGAATCTCTCCCTGCCGGGCCAGGGCCAGCAAGAGAGAAAGAGGTCAGGAACACTTGCGGAGTCTGATATACCAAACACCAGGAAAACACACGCCAAGCCACCTCAAGGTCCAGTCCAAAGGTTCAGGAGGCAGAGATCCATCTGGAGAGTTTCAGGAGAGCAGGAGACATGAAGGTCATGAGGGCTTGCTAATAATTTGCTGCAAGCAAGGAGCAGCCATGCCAGCAGACTTAAATAGCCCCTGTGAGCAGGTGCTGCTCATTATTGTTTCCTCACCTAGTCCATGCAGCCTCCCTCTGAGCAGCCCATTTCAGCCTTCTGCATGATTGAGGGCTGATGGGCATAGCTGGCTGCAACTCATCTGCATCACTGCTGGTTCCCTCTCCGTCATGAGCTGGCTGGGGCAACTCTGTCTCTGTTTAACCTTCCAGTGCAGAGGGGTGTTTGCAGGTTGACTTGCTCACTCACTGGCTCGGCCCCATGCACAATCAGTTGCTCCTCAATCACAGCATCATCATCTATCACACTAAACATGAAGTGTATAAGTGACGAAAAGCGCATACTATGACAAACAGATGTCTTTCATCACTTGACAGAGCATCATTTCTAAAAAAAATACTAAACATTTTGTGAGGTATAAGATTTGACCTTGAACATATGTCAGCTTGAAGAATAAATGAACCACCCTTGTCCAGGTCTTATTTTTTTAATCTGTTCTGTCTTAATTTTCAAACAGCCATCTCACCTCAGTCCTTGTCATCACTAGCCAAGTGGCCGGCTGTATGGATTGAGTCTGGAAGAAGGTAATTTAATAGATAGCATTAGTGAAAAGAGCAACAATGAGAATGTGAGACTGCTCCTCTTAGGGAGGGTGATCTACTTACAACATCTAGGAAATGTGTGTGTGTGTTTTTATATGTGTGCATGTGCACACATTTGCATAGATTACATTTCCAGAGTCTAGCATGTCCAGAGTTTTAGTCTGCAAAACTACCCTTTCTATACTCTGAGTGCTTGTTTAAAGGCCCTCCCAAAAATATCATTATGATAATAACTCTTAACAAAGGATAATGCCCTCAAAGTACTTTATTTTTGTCCCTAAGTCTGATGTTTCATCGTTACTACTGCAATGCTGGATTGGAATATTAGAACACAAATCCTTCTCAAAATGAACTTTGAAGTTTCAGGTAGTCCAAGTTTCTAATATTCATGGTGCAGCTACTCGCTATAGGACTTGATTGAAGCCATGTGCAGTATGAGGAATAACTATTTTGCTGATAGTGAACAGGTGCATTCTGGTAGGTTTATACCATGGTGTTTGCAGACTTTACACAGTTGGCTGAGGGCACTTTTGTATGTGTACATGCGTCTTCAATTTGGCTGTTGACATACGGCGTACCCCTTTTACACTACAGAACTACAATACTATAATTCCACTTTATGTTGCTATGGCAACATAATTTGTATTGCTCTTTTAAACTGTGAACTGCTTTGAGTCCCAATTCTGGGGGGAAAATAAGATACAAATAAATATAACAACCACAACATCCTGTGGGATATTGGGATTTGCAGTATAGAGGGAGGCATTTAAAATTTTCAACCAGAGAGCTCCAGTGCCTCACTCAACTACAAACCCCAGAATTCCACAGGGTTCAGCCAGGGCAGTTAAAGTGGAATAATAGTGCTATAATGATATAGTGTGATAGGGACCTTGGTGGCAGGAGCAGGATTTGTTCATCCTGCTTGATGCAAAAGGCAAGATGGTGTACTCTTTCCATTCTATGGATAGAAGCCAACTGGATAGGCAGAGAAATCTCACTTAAATGCTGGCAATGTGATAGTGACCTCAGAGACAATAGACTGATTTAGAAGCCTACACAACCCTGTTCTCTAACACTATGGAACTGCTAGCAGTGCAGGAGGAAAGGTACTTAGGAGGAACAGCTGGGGTGTTTTTGCTAACTCTGTCCTGTTCTTCAGGTTTGAGCATTGGACTATGATCCTGGAGACCAGGGTTCAATTCCCTGCTCAGCCATGGAAACCCACTGGGTGACCTTGGGTGCATAACATACTCGCAGCCCCAGAAAACCCCATGATAGGTTCACCTTAGGGTTACCATAAGTCAGCGATGACTTGAAGATACACAACAACAACAACATTCCTGTGTCACATCTGCTTCCTGAATTTCCAGAGTCTACATGTCCAGAGTTTTAGTCTTGCAAAACACCTTTCATACTCTAGTCTTGTTTAAAGGCCCTCCCAAAAATATTCATTATGATAATAACTCTTAACAAAGGATAATGCTAATAGTAAGGCTGTCAATAGTAGGGCTGGTCTTGGGCAGAAAATTGGTCAGCTTCCTGCCTTCCCCTGCCACAATTTCCATCAGGTCAAATACTTGTAACAATGGGATGGTAAGATTTAGGTGGACATAGATTCCACTATATTCATTTAAGAAAAACTTAACATCAATACAGTATTTTATGCTGAAGATAATTTTGTTTTTGCTAGAGGGAAGTTGCTCTTGCCTGAGCTTCCCAAGACTACCATCTAGTGACCAAAGTGTAAACTGTATTTCCTCAGCTTCATTTGAAAGAAAGAAATACAGCTGGGTATCATCTGCATGCTGACAATATCCAGCTCCGAAACTCCCGATGACCTCACTCAGCAGATTCATAGAGCTATTAAACACTCATTCACATAGCCACTGGTGAGGTCATACACACAGCCAACCAGCCAATTTCCCCCATCAGTGTCTCCTGTCAGAGACCCCCAAGCTTTAGTGGTGGGACCTCTGTATTCTTGTGTGTGTACACATTTGTGTGTATCTTAAAGTTACATGTTGACTTACAGTGACTCCATGCATTTCATAGGGTTTTCCTAGGCAAGAAATACTGAGAGATTGTTTTGCCAATTCCTTCCTCTGAAATATAACCTACAGCACCTGGTATTCGTTGACATCCTTGCTGCTGCTGCTGTTGTTGTGTGCCTTCAAGTCATTTCTGGCTGTTGGCAACCTTAAGGTGAATCTGTCAGGGGGTTTTTTGGGGGATGAGAGCATGTTATGCACCCAAGGTCACCCAATGAGTTTCCATGGCTGAGCAGGGAATCAAACCCACCCTTATCATATAATAAAATGGGAAAGAGGAAGAAGGGAAAGAAATGTCTACAGTAACAAAAAAGAAATCAATACCAGCAATCCCACCAGAGTGGCCCAAAGAGACAGTGTAAATGGTGTCAGAAACACATTTCTGCACCACATACAAAAACTGTCTCTCCATGGAACCAGTTATTTCAGTAATACTTAGCTCGAAGGGGTACTTAGAACCAAGGCACTGTGGGAGAGGTGACCAAGAAAGGGCATGGGTGATCCCCCAGTTCACCCTTCCCACAGTGCCTTTGTTCCCAGAACCCTTGGAGGAAGGTATTATTGAAATACGACTTCTATAAACAGTTGGGAGATGTGGCCAGCTCTACCTCCTCTTCTGTGTCTTCACAGGTGGCGGACAGTGTGTTAGCACTGGTGGGAGCAGCTGCTGCTATTGCTGCTTCTCCATCACCAACCATTGACAAAATGACAAATTCTTGAGAAGTATCCATAATGGCAGTTCTCCAAAGCAGCATGGAACCTCTTGGAGTAGTGGCAGGGAGATGTGCATTTGCCATCCCCAGAACTCCATTGCATGAGGCTACTGCTGAGTCTCATGGTAGAACAAGCCCTGAACTTAGGCCATTTCCACACTATAGGGCTATTATTCCACTTTCAACACCCTGTGAGATACTGGGGTTTGCAGCTTAGGGAGGGGCATTCAGTGTTCTCAGTCAGAGACCTCTTTGGCCTCAGTAAACTACAAGCCCCAGAATTCCCCAGGATGTTGAAAGTGGAATAATAGCACTATAACAGTGTAACAGGTTAAATGCTAGTACTGCAGCCACAAGGTTGTGAGTTCGATCCTGCCGGGCTCCAGGTTGACTCAGCCTTCCATCCTTCCACAGGTCGGTAAAATGAGTACCCAGTTTGTTGGGGGCAATTAGCTAAAATACATTGTAAACCGCTTAGATAATACTCAGTTGATAAGCGGTATAGAAATAAATGCTATTGCTAATGTAGAAATAGCCACAGTTTCGCTCCTTATTGTAGTTCCAAAGATGGTGGCTGAGATCCTGCATTGGGAGATGTACATCTATGGCCCTTTTCACATGCGGAGGAAGCCACGCCCGAAAACATGCCAAAACGGAGCCTACCTGGAGCCATCGCAACGTGGAGCAGTGGCATCCCGCGGTGTCCAAAATGGCAGCTTCCAGCTGGCGGAGGCTCTCCGCCAACCGGAGAAGCTCGCCAGCCGGAAGCCCGCCCCCCGGCCGGTCTGCAGGCCCGCACTTGCATGCGCCTGCAAATCCACACTGGGCGCTGCGACGGGGCTGCACGCCCCGTGCTTTTTAAAACCACAAGACAAGTGGTTTTCAAAAAGCACGTGGCGCCGCCACTTCCGGTCGCCCCTGCACGGATTGGGGTGTGGAACTACACAAAAGTAGTCTGCCCCAATCAACATTACGGTGTAGATGACATCCGTCAGAGGTCGCTCTACACCGTTTTTTTAACCCCGTGTGAAAAGGGCCTATGTCCAGTGGCGTAGTTTGGTGTGAGCAGGGGAGAGGCGGGGTGGGTGGGGGAAGAGGGGCAGGGGAGGGGCAATGGTGCTGGGGGGGCAGGCAAAGATCGGTGGTGCCCCCCCAAAAACTGCTGCCCAGGGTGCACCATCTTCCTGTCCCTACATTCTGTCTATGTCTCTGTAGCTATGTCTCCCAATATTAACTCCCCAAACCCACCATTAAGTGACTCCCCTGAAGGCTATTTACATGTTTTTGCAGAGACACATCCAGTTATTTTCCTATAGGAAAACAACTGATATCCAGCTGTTTTCCAGCTGGACATGTCTCCACTGATTCTCTCACTCTCCAACAACAAAGAAGTGGTTGTGTTGTGGGGCTGTTGCTTAAAGAGTGGGCTTGGAGGGGGGAATTTGTGCATTGGTAAAGAATCTCAACCTCCACAACAGTCCCCAAAGTGGGTCATAATTGTTGCAGGGCCAGCATCAGGACTTGCCATTCTTAGAAAGCTGTCATGGCCCAAGCTGTCCACCCACCCATCATTAATATGTCCTCTCCTGACATCCTTCCCCCTTGATCAGCACCAGGTAGCTAGGTCTGGTTGCCATTTTAAATTTCCTACAATCCCTCAGGGAAACAAAGAAACAAAAAATAACATTGGGTGTAATGTGAAGATTTAAAATGGCAACTTGGACCCAGAAAGTTGCTGCTTAGAAACATTTATTTTTTTAGACTACAACTCCCAGGATCCAACAGTCAGTATGGCCACTGGCCATGCTGGCTGGGGAATTCTAAGAGCTATAGGCCAAAAAAGAAACTTTTCCAAACTCTGTCTCTTTAAGTAAATGTGCCAAAGTCTACAAATGGTAGTGGTCCACCAGAAGTTCTTTGCCTTGATAGCCACTTACACTGCAAAACTGTCTCTCCTTGCTTACATCTCTGCCATGGCATGTCCTACTATCTCTTCCATCCTTTTTCCAAAACACAGCAAACCATTTTTTTGTTCAAGAGCAAGTGCACCAACTAAATAAAACAAAATTGGAAAAAATATTGACAAGCAAATATTGCAACATTTTTCACAAGCAAATTTAAGGCAGAAACATGTTGCCCATTTTTGGCTTCTCTGGAGGATTGTGAAGGAGTACGCAGCACAAAGATATAGAAGCACAGTGGAGTGGCCTGCTTGCATTTGACTGTAGAAAGAGCAATGGCTCAGCTGTGTTTTGCCACTGTTCCATCTAGCCTGGCACGATCCATCAGTCGCATAGGGACATGGGGGTGGGGGAACGATTTGCCCTAGGCGGCAATGGTTCTGGGGCGTCCCGGCCCTTAGCCACACCCCTGCATGTCCTGGCCACACCCCCATGCACAGCAGCCATTCCCCGTGCAACACGGCCATGTCCTTGCGCTGTAGCCACACTCCCTCCTGCCCCACCGCACTCCAAGCTCTGCCACTGTGATCTATACCAGCCTTCCTCAACCTGTTGCGCTCCAGATGTAGTAGAACATAATTCCCACCCATCCCCAGCCATTATCTGCCTAGAAATGATACTGTTGTAGTCCTACAGATCTGTAAGGTTCCAGGTTGGAGCAGATCAGGAGTGTAGCTCTGAGTATAGATGGCAAAATGAAGGTGTTGCTCAGCCAAATGAGAATTCTATTTCTCCCATGAAATTTTCCTTTAGTCTCCAAATTTCTAGTATTGCTGAGAAGGAGATATTAAAGTCATTCATACCTAGAACTCTTATATTTGGTAACTCAGCTTGTCCCTCTGATTTGCATTCTTATTGCTAAATGCTCAATTTATGTTTTAAGTTACAATGGGCTCTGCTAGGGTTTGGTTCCAGGACCCCACCCCCCGCCATGGATGCCAAAATTTGTGGATGCTCAAACCCCATTATATACAGTGATGTAGTAAAACAGCATCCCTTTACATAAAATCGAAAAATCAAAGTTTTCTTTATGAATTTTTTTAAATATTTCAATGATTCAATGATTGATTGAATCTGTGGATACTGCATTCACAGTATGGAGGGCCAACTGTACTATAATGCTAGAAATGTGAGGCTTGAAGGAAAAGTTCGTGAGGGAGAATTCTTATTTGGGGGGCAATGCCCTCATTTTGCCCTTTCCTCACCTTCATCCCTGGAGGGCTGGATTACACTGAGTAGAAACAGTTTGCCAGGGTTTTGACACCACAGGTGGCTTAATGCTGCAATGTACTCTTGGCTTGGAAGCTGCAGCAGGCCCCTTATCTCTGCCCACCCTGAACACATGACATTTGTGTAGGCATTCACACAAAGAAAACTATGTTTTATTTAAGAAAAAAGATAACATTGAGAGAAGGTTGATACTGACTATATGGTCTTTTCCGCACTATACTGTTATAATATATTATTCCACTTTTAACATCCTATGGAATCTTGGTGTTTGCAGTTTAGGGAGGGGCCTTCAGAATTCTCAGCCAGAGAGCTCTTTGGCCTCAGTAAACTATAAACCCCAGAATTCCACAGGGTTTTCAATGTGGAATAATAGCGCTATAACAGTGAAGTGTGAAAATGGCCTATATCTTAGTGCAGAAGTGGGGAAGATCTTTCAACCAAAGGGCAGAATTTGGTTTCAGATATGTTCTTACGGGGTAGTCTTCCAATGGTCAAGAGGGCCACAGGCCAAGGAGTTTGTTGTTGTTAATTGTCATCAAGTCAACTTTGACTCATGCTGACCTTATAAATGAAAGGTCTCCAAGACATCCTGGCTGAGATCCTACAGAATCAACTGCCTGGAACTCACCTTGAAATTGAGCAAGCCTCTCTACATGATCAAGGTCTGCAGTGCAGGTGGAGCACTTCAGGGATGATGCAGCTCCCCTTCCTCCCCACAAACCGTGGTGTGACAAGACCCCTCCTGCTCCTGAGCTACAGTGCAACAAACAGAAGCTTCTGTTTGTCACAATGTAGTTCAGGAGTGGAGGGGCAGAAAGGACTAGACACATCATCCTGAAACACCCCACTTGTCCTTGCTGCAGCCTTCTGTTGCTCAGAACAGCGTCTTCAAGTTTAAGGTGGGTTCCAAGAGATATTTACAATTGTGGTATATCCACACAGGAACTATTGCGAATCTGTAACTCTAGATTATGAATCTGTAACTGCAATGCAAGATGCCAGCCCCTGTTATTAACAGCCCTGTTTGGGTCTTGCAGACTCAAGGCTGTGGCTTACTTGATTGAATCTTTCTACCTGCAATGTGGTCTTCCTTTCTTTATTCCGCCTTCTACTTTATCAAGCATTATTATCTTTTCTAGTGAGTCACGTCTTATCATGGTATATCCAAAATATAAGAGCCTCAGTTTAGTCACCTTGGCTTCTAGGGAATGTTCAGATTTGATTTGCTCTAGGACCCATTTATTGCTCCTTTGGCAGTCCATGGTTTACATAGAACTGTTCTCCAGCACCACGTTTCAAATGAGTCAATTCTCTTCCTGTCAACGTTTTTCATTCTCCAGCTTTCAAAACCATATATGGAAATGGAAAATATTGTGGCACCAGTGCCTTTTGCCCCAAGTACCAGCATACAGCAGCCCATCCTCATAAGTTCTAGTGCGGAAAGGACCTAGTCCTGCACTTAAGGAAGCCAGAGCCTGTGGGAGGTGTTCCTGATCCAGAGAAACTGGCAAAGATACAGGATCTATTCTAATCTAAAGAACAGTATGGAAAACATACACGTATTGCATTTACTTAAATTAAGTGTGTTTGTTTTTTTCAAGTGGAGAGAAAATAATCTTCCTTAGGAGGCTTGCAAAAAAAATGATTTCCTGCCCTCTCCCATCATACTCTATTAGAACTACAGTTGTGAGAGGCCCTTTGTTAATCAGTGCCCTGTTCTCTGCCTGGTGTTCACTTGCTTGCTCAGCTGCCCAGGACAAGCTGTCCCTTCTACAGAAAACCCTTGCATAAGAATTAAAGCTAAGCTGGGTTGAGAGATGCTGAACTAATCCAACTGAAGCATGCTGGGAAGCCACGTTTTTAAAGCCATTCTCTCTCATCCTCTCCCTTTGCTCCCTGTGTGCATGTCTTTGTGTATGTATGTTTTCCTATCACTGATGCTTGCTTGCCTCTTCTTCCCACTGAAGTGTGTGTGTGTGTGTGTGTGTGAACTATCCTCGCTGAGCAGGCTGGTTTCATAACAACATGTGTTGCCTCTTATAGTCCACATGGGGGCAGCCAGCCCATTGGCGTCTTCCATACTCAGCTGCCTGCCTGTTTCTCTGTGAGAAACAAACAGGCCACCTCTGAAGCTGTGCGCAGCCTTGACCGCCCACGCATAGCATACATATGTGCTGCTGTTCACTATCCAGGACATCCGCATTCTTTCACAGATGCTTGTCTAAGAATCCCTGTCACCTGCCTGCCATGCACATATACGCATGAATGTGCAGAGCATCTTAAATAATCATGTCCTGGGTCACATACTCATGGAAAAGCCCGCTGCAGAAAGCTCCACATCCAGAATTCATCATAGGAATATTTGAGCCTGAATCCATTTGTAATTCTAATTAAAGGAGGCCCATTGAACTAATGCGATTAATATTTGTGAAGCTTTTCTCTTCAGCCATCAATTCAGTGGGGTTTACTCTGTTTGGGAGTGGAATTGGATTTCAGCCATGATGCTCACTCATCCTTCCAAAATATGAATCAGTTTTATATTTGTATGCTACCCCTCCACTTACACTGGGGATGACTCATAGCACATCAAAGCATATTTCAGTCAAAACAACAAAAGAAATGCCATGAAACATCTCATATCTATAAAACAGTCTTTTATCTAAGCATTTCACTGATCGCCATAGGTGACAAGGAATCCCCTACAGGTGAATGCATAGAAGTAAGCAGTCATTTCAGTACAGAGGAGGGTCTCCATGCTAACAGGAATTTCTGGATGTTCTGTTGAAATTAATGGGAATGCACATAACAACACCACTCACTTTCATGCAACATAGTAAGCTATTTTATGCCAACCAGTCTACATTATCAGAGATGCCTACTCCAATCATGAGTAGCTCTCCAGACTCTCACAGATACCACTTGCTAACTTTGTTGTTATCGTTAATCTGGAACAGAGCTTGGAAACGTTAGTTTTTTGGACTTTAATTCATATCAAGTGGTCATACTGCTTGGGGGATATGGGAAGTTGTAGTCCAAAAAAAAAAGTACCATTTTAAAAGTCTGACTCAAAAATGTGAATGAGTGAACCCGGAACTTTCTTTGTGCAAAGCATTTGCTCTGCCACTGACTACTAACCCCCACCTTTGGTTTGTGTGTCCCTCTCTCTGATTGTGAAACACTTGGGGCCTTTTCACACTACACAAATACGGCACTATGATTCCACATTAACTGGCATGGGTGCATTCTACAGAATCCTAGGACTCATAATTCAATGAGAGTCATTTAGAATTTTCAATCCAAGAGCAATAAGTGCCTCACAAGGTTATTCTTTTAAAAAACCTAAAAAGCCCAGGATTCCATAAGATGTTGACATGGCAGTTACAGTGGAATCATAGTGTTATAACTGTGTAGTGTGAAAGGAGTTCATCTGCTTAAGAGTTTAAAGGAAATCATGGCCATTTCTGGGTTACACTGTTATAGTGCTATTATTCCACTTTCAACATCCTGTGGAAACCTGGGGTTTTCAGTTTAGGGAGGGGCATTTAGAATTCTCAGCCAGAGATCTCTTTGGCCTCAGTAAACTACAAACTCCAGAATTCCACAGGATGTTGAAAGTGGAATAATAGCACTATAACAGTGTAGGCAGAAATGGCCTGTATGTATGGATGAGAGTTATATACTATATGGTATGACAATTTACATATCATCCCAAAAGAAGACCAAAAAAAAAAAAAAAAGGTACCAGTTTTCATAAAATAAACACATGGCAATTTAAATGGATATAGCACATTTTTAAACAATTGCTACACTTTAGGGAAATAAATTATATCTCAGCATAGTTAGCACTACTCTGACTCTGGCCTTTCCACAGTATACAATTATAGCAGTATGGTTTCACTTTAACTGCCATGGTTCCATCCCATGGAACCCTGAGATTTGCAATTTAGGGAGGGGTATTTCTAATTCTGAGCCAGGGAGTTGTAGGTCTCACTAAACTACCACTCCCAAGATTCCAGAGGATGCAGCCATGGCTGTGAAAGTGGGATCTTAGTGCTACAATTGTGTAGAGTGAAATGGCCCAGGTGACCAGTGTGCTTGCTCTTTTCTCCATGTGTTATTGGTTGATGGGTAATGTCAAGGTCTCTCTTTGCCCTCCCTTTTGGGGAGTGTTTATTTCTACACCACAGTCAACAGCCATTCAAATAGAGAATGGTCCCTCTAAACAAAGGGAGTAATAAGACAGGGGAGCTAGGGAACAATGCATTACTACCCAGCATGTCTAAGAAACAGGAGTCTTATTACATCTTTTAGGAGCAAGATTTGATCCTTTCACTCTAGTGTTCCAATGGGATTTGCCAGATATGTACACAGTGAACATACTGTGAAATCTCCCTGCTCATTGCTACAGCTGGACTGGTTGCTATTTCTAGTCCATGCTAACACACAGGCTGTTGGATCAAGGCTTAAACTGATGGAGTTAGTGCCTTAATCATCTTTGCCCATTGAGGGCAAAGGGAAAGGAGAGGTGGAGTGGAAGGCAGTTGTAGGGTGAACAACTATAGTCTGGCATACCAAAGGCATAGGGGATCTTTTCTTCTTCCTAGTCCTTCTGTTGCCCCTTCCATTTCATTTAGGGGCAAGCACCTGGTATTTCCTGTATATGTGAGCTAGTTTATGATACATACGGTACTTTTATAAGTTCAGTATTAAGGCAATGGATATGTAAGCTTTCTCTACTCTGTCACCTTCCCAGAGTGTTGAACTAGAAACATTGCAGACATTTATTCTTATAACGGATGACATTGCTGTCATTTCCACAATTCCTAACTTGCTGGCAAGAAATTATGCCCAGGTTGAAGGCCTACCAAAAATGACACTATGCTGGAGCTTTTTAAAAGAACTTTCCTCAAGGTACCAAGTTAGAGAGGTCAGCTGGGAAGAAAACAGGGAATCAGTCTATTGCTGTCCAGTCACTGTGGATGTGTTCTTGTGGGCCTGCCCTGCAGATCTCCAGTTCCTCTCCTCTGTCTTTTATTTTTGCTTCCAAACTTCATTATTTACATGAGACTGGGACAAGACTGCAAATCGTGCAACTCTCCAGATGTTGTTGGACTGCAATTCTCATCATTCTTCATGCTTCTTACCCAGGGACTATTAGTCCTAGATAGTGTGGAAATGCAAGGTGATCTCCCAGTGTATGGTGTCTGAGACAATTTCCTTCCCAGACTCAGAAGAGATGTTTTGTAGGAGTTTAGCATGTGGAGTAAAATCTTCTGGAATAAGTGGGTCCCCAGGTCTAGACCAAATGATGCATCAAGACCCACCAGGCAGGCCTTGAGGTAGATTGCTGGACTGCTGACAATGGGATTATTTCAGTAGGATGTGTAGCACACATATCTAAAGGGGGATGGCAGCTGGGTGATTTTATTTGTAGCTTCACTTTGAAAAATGTTTGGGATTGAGGTTATAAACAGAGGACTCTGCATAGCTAGGTCTGAATGAAGTGCTAGGATATATCACTGTGACATCCTAGAGGCCAGAACTATAAAACAATTCAGTATATTTCTCCAGAGAGGAAAATATGGGCCATTTCTGCACTAGACTGTTATAGCACTATTTATTTCACTTGCAACATCCTATGGAATCCTGGGGTTTGCAGTTTTGGAAGGGGCCAGGCGCCCCTCCCAAAACTGCAAACCCCAGGATTCCATAGGATGTTGCAAGTGAAATAATAGCGCTATAACAGTCTAGTGCAGAAATGACCATGGAGTCTAGGACAAAGAAAGTGACCCCTCATATGGCAGATAATATAAATGTAGCAAGTCAAAGGTGAGGCAGAAGGTGAATCCATTAACCTAAGAGACCAACCTTGGAGAAGAAATCTATTCAATGTTATCTAACCAATGTGTGTACAAATTCACCAGGTATCACAGTTGCCATAGGGACTGTGATTGTGACTTGGAGCCTGGGTAGGGAGGGTGTTTGTGAGCTCTGTCCACAGAGATAGTCCAGGATTTGAAGTGTCTGGAATTGAAACCTTTGCTCTGACGAAGGGCCTTTGAACTAAGAGTGTCACAATCCCAATTTGGTCTTTGTTATAATGGAAGAGCTCAGATCTTCAAAAACAAGGTCACTTTACCAGTTCTGCACAGATGAGGAGCCATTTTGTCAGAATGGTGAGGCCTAAACTGCTGATGAAGTAAACTTAGCCTCTATGACACCACACTTTTCATCTCAAGCTGTTGTGCATTGTCAGTTGCTTGACAGAGTGGTTTTTTGTGACCTGTGAGGACTACACAGAAGATCACTGAATCCCAAAGCTGCCGTTGTAGAAGACAAAAGCCTGGAGAAAGGTAGAATGAAGTGGGTTTAGAATGAAAAGAATCTGAAGACATTTTCTGGATAGCAGGGATAGTTTGTCTTGATTAGCTTGGTCATGAACCTACTATATGTGGTGTGGACAGAACTGGAACCTTATTTCTAATATTCTGCAGAATGTGTATTCAGTTCTTCTTTGCACTTGCTACCCAAAGAAGCTTATGCATTCGCCATCAGCCATTTAGACAGTAAAACCTTAAATTGTAAACAATTAGTACCAGCACTGTTAGCAATGGATAACTATGATCCCAGTCATTTTGTTACTCTCAAACAGAGTAGACTCATTGAATCAGTGGGATTTATCTGAGTGGGTTTATAATTTGAATAAATGATTCAATGGGAACAAGAAATTCAATTGGGAGTAACCAACAGGAGTCTGGCCAATGTTAAACATTCAGGGCCTTTCCACTGCACACTGTGCTAGTGCTATGATTCTACTTTCAACCTCCTGTGGAATTCTGGGGTTTGTGGTCTATTGAGGCCAAAGAGTTCTCTGGCTGAAAATTCTAAATGCCTCTCCCCAAACTGCAAACCCCAAGATTCCATAGGATGTTGAAAGTGGGATAATAGCACTATAACAATATAGTGTGGAAATGGCCTAAGACAGGCTTTTACTTTTGATAACATTCCTGATTTTTCAAAGTCTTCTGCTAAATAGAGTTCTTTCCCTGGCACAATTACTATTTTGTTCACAAATTTCAGCCAAACAGTGGCACTCAAAGCAGCTAAACATAGTTAATGGAAATAGAAATAAATACGGTTAAAACATAAAAGCACAACCAAAAAAAAAACCCCATATAAATAAAAAGAAACTTTGGTAGTCCATCAGTGATTAATGTGGAATCACTGTGACTTATCCACCCATTTTAAAAGTTTTTTTGTAGAATGTTGGCTCTCAGTTGTCATCTACCTCTATCTTTCCACCATTTTTAAATGTTTTTTTCTCACAATGTAGAAAATCTGATACTTGGAAAGGGTAGGGAAAGAATAGCGGATTGAACTCAAGATGCATAGTCAGTTCTTAGTGTTAATCCTCTGCCATGCCAAGGTGTACATGTGCACAGAGATCAGAAAAGTTGCTGTTTGGACTGTATCCCCCAGAATTCTCCCTGCTCCACCAACATGATTTTTTAGCCCCAAAGTAACATTTGCAAGATCTGCTTGTGATATATGTCCCAAGTAACATATTGGGCAGATGAACTATTCACCACTCAAGGCTTTCATTATAACCTCTGCAGCGGGCACAGTAATCTCACTGTTTGCTTATTGTTTGTTTCACTTAGTCTTAACAAATTAGCACAGGAAAGCTTTTCTGGCTATCATTGAAAATAGTTTAATACTAGCAGAATATTGCTTAGATGAAAGAATGATATTCTACTCAGTCGCCTAGGGACGGGGAAGCAATGGGGGTGATTCGCCCCAGGCAGCAATGTTTCTGGGGCGGCCGAACCCATGGTCATGTCCCCTGACCCTTTGGCCACACCCCCAAGCACTGCAGCCACACCCCCAAGCACTGCAGCCTCCTGCTCCCCCACCACACACTCCAAGCCCTGCCACTGATCCTACTGCAATGTTAAAATATTCATCTTAAAAATGAATAACATAACCTCTTCCCTTTTCTCCATAATTAAACACTTCTGATCATACTTCTGATGCAATTGAAAAATTAGTTTTTTTGTTTTGTTTTCTGACATTTCAACAAATAAATGTGAGCACCTTAGCACTAATTAGTGCTAATTAATTGTTTTAAAGCTGGATTGAACCAATTTGGAGTCTCCAGTTTGGAAGTGCCGCTTTTCCTCCCCATCTGCCATGGGCAAAACTGGTAATGAATGGGAAACTTTTGGGTTTAGAGGCTAAAGCAAGGTGCAAAGGCCACAACCTTTCCTTCAGAGAAAAAACTCACATACCCTCCAACTGCCTAATTTAGCATGGAAAATCCTGATTAATCATATTCCATTCCACTTTTTCAGATACTTTTAATATGACCCACTTTCTTTGTCCTCCTCCTACTCTCACTTTTCATCACGAGCTTACTTCAATGGCTGCAACAGTGGGGAGGTGGGAAAGGAGAGAAAAGACTTGGAATCTAGCACTTCCCAGGAGGCTCAGGCAAAGGCAAACTGCTGCAGCCTCTTCTAGCTTGGCTGTTCCTCCACATTAATAACTTTTGCCATGTTGACTGTGATTTCATGTTGTTTGGCCACACATGTCCCAGTTTTCTTCTGTGAATTGTGGTGGAAATGCCCACCACCACTCAAGGCTGTGGAGTTTTGAGGGCCACAAAAATGGTCGGGGGGGATGCATGCAGCGCCCAGGCTGTACTTTGTCCACTCCTTATCTAATTGCTGGCTGGGAATTATGTGAATTATGTAAAGAGTGAGTGGCTTGAGTGTTGGACTTCGACCCTGGAGACCAGAGTTCAATTCCCCACTCAGCCATGGAAACCTGTGACCTTGGGTACATCACACACTCTCAGCCACAGAAAACCCCAGGATAGGGTCACCTTAGGCTAACAATGAGTTGGAAATGACTTAAATGCACTCAACAAAAGTGAGTCCAACATACATCAGCGAAGCACCAGGCTGTAGAAGACCAACTTTAACGCATAACATCCAAGAACCTAAGCTATTAAATGTTGTAACTGATCAACTGATTTTCTTTCTTCCCCACCCATCACAAGAAAGTGTATGCTGTTCACTCACCCTTCAAAAGCATGTGGAAAGTTTAAGAGAAAATGGCAGTCAACTTTAACATGCATGGCAAAACTCTTTCTTAAAATGCCCTTCAAAAACAACTTTTAAAAATAATTAGAAGACATTACTAATTGCATCAAAATGTAGTGTTGTTCTTCCTCATTAAGTTACTTTAAGTTACTTGAGAGCACTGGTGGTGTTGTGGTTAAATGCTGGTACTGCAGCTACAACATTGTGAGTTCAATCCTGCAGGGCTCCAGGTTTGACTCAGTCTTCCATCCTTCTGTAGATCAGTAAAATGACTACCCAGCTTATTGGAGGCAATTAACTAAACACATTGTAAACCACTTAGGGAGTGCTTTGCACTGATAAGTGGTATAGAAATGTAACTGCTATTGCTACTTTTAAAATGGAACTTCATAATGCCTATATTAATTATGAAAGATGCCTCCAGTATTTTGACTTGTTACTCACCATCCATGGGATGGATGAGCAACCATGGTGTTAAAATGACTAAGGTATAGGGTTGCCAGATCAGGAGCATCCAGGATCTGAAAGTACACATCCCAAACCTGAGATTAAGCAACAATACCTGGTGATGTCACAGGAAGCAGAGTGTAGCGATATCATTACGCATGGCACATGAATATCAATGACAATTGTTCAGAGCATGTCATTTTAAAAAAACTGCCATAAACCTAACAAAGGAGAGAAAGGATGGAGGTGAAATCTCTGGAGAGTTTACAGTGGTCATTTCAAAGAAGCCTATGCCAGTAAGACCCAATAGCACACAGTCTTTTTCAGGGTAGTGTTCTTGCCCTGATGTTCCTCCCTTTGCCCTGAGGTCTGGAAAAATGGGGTCTGGCCTTGAGATATGGGAATGCTACTAGAGTAGCATTAACACTCGCATGCTCTTTGTTAGATACACATTCTCCTCTAAGACTTCCTGTTTCACTAATGGTTCCTTTTTCCTTCTCTTCTCTCACCCTACTTTATTCCATTTGCTGTTTCTTCCTGTCTATAAAAATTCGTTGGTTATCAACTTCCTTTTTTCTCTTTCCCCACTCATGCATCTTTGCCTTATGCCACTATGTACTCTGTGTTTGCCAAAAAGCTGCCTCCATGTTTTTAAATCTCATGCTTATCCTCTGAACCCACTTCCTTTGTTTTCCTTTGGAGTGTTGGTCCTACAGCTTCTGCTGTCAGTAGTTAACATCTTCCTTCCATCCTCTCTACTAATCAAACATGGCTTGTCCCTTCAGTTTTCAGGGCTTCTTTAGAGAACAAGAGTAGCAGAACCAGCTGCAATCTTTATGGTCTTGAGAATGTGTCTTTTAGTGACTCATATGGGTTCATTAGTGGGACTAGGCATTACTGAAAAGTAAGCAGCTAGGGATGGCTCTAGTTATCACATGATATATGTATATATGTATACCATAATTTAAAGTGTCTGTCTGTTTTTTTTGTTGTATAATTCTATATGCTTAATTACAGAATCACCAAACTTGGTGCATTATCTAATGGGATGAACACAAAGACTGTAGTAAGGATTTGGAGCTGATCAATCCACTGCTTTGAATATCTCCTGTGCACACACTTTAGATTTCCTGTATTTTTAAATTTTATTATTTCTTTTATGAATCAATTTTAACCAAACTTAGGCCATTTCCGCACTAGACAGTTATAGCGCTATGATTCCACTTTCAACATCCTATGGAATCCTGGGGTTTGCAGTTTTGGGCTGGTCCCTCCTGAAACTGCAAACCCCAGGATTCCATAGGATGTTGAAAGTGGAATCATGGCACTATAACACTCTACTGCGAAAATGGCCTTAGTATTTACAGCTGATCTACTGAATATTTTAGTGCAAGTTCAGGACTGATCACCAAATTTTGGCTTTATCTGGAGAAGGCAATAGCTGTTTCTTGTTTATGTGGTAGAAAAAATAAATAAATTTGAAGGAGTGTACATGCTACCAGTCAAACTTCTGCTTCAGGCAAATCAAAAGAGAAATGAACAGCATCAACCTAGGAAACACCATATATGTTTCAATATACAGTTGACCTTTCACATTTGCAGGTTTCACTTCTGTACTGGAAATAGGGGATCATCTTTCACAAGGCCTGCCAGCCAGATCAAGGTAGGGACACACAGTATTATCCTCCAACAAAGGTGAAAAGCTGGGAACTCAGGAGGGTCAAAAGACTGCCACAACTACCCTTAACATCTTATACCTGAGGCAGGTGTTTTATTCTGCCTGGTGGCAGGGCCTGCTTTTGCCCTGCACCTG
The DNA here is from genome assembly GCA_948474755.1 of Ctenosaura bakeri. NCBI lineage: Eukaryota > Metazoa > Chordata > Lepidosauria > Squamata > Iguanidae > Ctenosaura > Ctenosaura bakeri. The sequence goes on along the minus strand of CAOLHI010002757.1, from coordinate 100,252 downwards.
AGTGTGTGCTATGAATGCAAAACCAAAAAACTTCCCACCAAGGAATAGCAGCCTAGGCATCAGGAGAATAGTAGGCAACCTATGGCCAGAAGATACTGAGATAAGAGAGCATATGAAGGAGAGTCTTGCTGGATCATTTTGAGCCACAGGATTCATCTTCTTTAGCATCTGTTTCTGTGTTTGTTTTTAAAACTTCTATAATTCTTTTTAAAACTTCTATTATATCTTCTTCATAATTCCAACATAAACTCAAGGTAGCTTGTCGTTTGCTGCTGTGTGCTTTCAGGTCATTTCTGACTTATGGCAACTCTAACGTGGACCTATCATGGGGTTTTCTTGGCAAGATTTGTGCAGAGGGGGTTTCTCTTTGCCTTCCAGTGAGGTTGAGAAAGTGTTACTTGCCCAAGGTCACTCAGTGGGTTATCATGGCTGAACAAGGATTCGAATCTTGGACCCTTTTCGCACGGGCTTTCTCTCTCGCGAGAGCCCCGTGAGCCTCGCGGGAGTGGGAGCGTCGCTCTGCACGACGCACTCCCACTTCCGCAGCACTCATGGGACTGAAGCGGCGCGAGCGCGGATTTTTTTATTTTCGACTTGAAGCGAAAATCACCCGCACTCGCACAACACTCCTGGCGCCCATGCGCACTTACCTGCTGTGTGGAACGTTGGGGAGGCGGCCGGGTCGCGCTTCCTTCCCTCTGCGGGGCCTACAGCTCCCACAGGCCCCTGCGGAAGGAAGGGGCGGGGCGCTAGCGCGACAGGCGCACCAGCAGGAAGCGCCTGCGGAAGGAACGAGGGGGAAGCGGCAGCCTCCCAGGGGAGCCTTCTCGTGCGAGACGCCCTCCCCCTCGCGCAAGAAGGCAAAGTGCGAAAAGGGCCTTGGTCTCCAGAGTCGCAATTCAGTGCTCAAACCACTATACCATACTGGCGCCAAAGCTCCTAGCAAACTTTGGCCATTTCCGCACTAGACTGTTACAGTACTATTATTCCACTTTCAACATCCTATGGAATCCTGGGTTTTGCAGTTTAGGGAAGGGTCCTTCCCTAAACTGCAAATCTCAGGATTCCATAGGATATTGAAAGTGGAATAATAATAGCACTATAACAATCTAGTGCAGAAATGGCCTTTAAAAACACTACAACATATTCATTAAATTGCATGGGGCAATCTGTATTCTTAATACTACTAATGACAAAGTTAACACAGAAAGCCAACAACAATAACAGTTTTTAACAACAGTGTCAAAATTAAGGAAACATTAAAAAACAATAACAGCACAGCAGCCACCAGCCAATGTCACTGGAAATCTATGAGCAGGCTATAGGTTTGTTCATCTCCAACATTTTTTTACTGTGAGGTAAACTGACTCAAAATATGAGGATCTGATTCAGAGCTTGGCAAATTTACTTTTGTTTGAACGCCCAAGCATTTTTTTTAAAACAAAAATAACTTGCTATAGAACTTCTTACAAAGCCCCCCAAAACAATTTGATACAATGAATGTTGTTCTTTAAAAGTTGCTTATCTGTTGTGTTTTAATGTTGCTCTTTATTGCTTTTCTAGTACTGGGGGAAGCATAAAATATGAAAAACTCTCAAAATATTTAAGGAGTAATTTAACAGTATGACATTACACTTAAAAATGTTAACAGTTTTCCTCACTTGTTTGGCTAGTTTTGAGATGTATCTTCACTGCATCCTTATTATGGGATGGGAGAAGGAGAAAGAATTGAAGGTAATTTCTTATAGGTATCTTCCATCCTTGTTACTCTTAAGGTCAGATTGGTCTCCTCATGAAACTCGGCTTTTTTACTCTTGTAACGCCAGAAACTTGAAATACTCTTTCAGGGAGGATTAATGAGGCTCTTACTTTTTTGAATGCAAGTCACTATTTTGAATTTTTTTTTAACTGCCATTTTCAGTAATTGTCTTGAAAAGTTTTGCTCAGCCACCAGCTTTAGCTGTACTAGCCTTGCTTCATTGTGAATTACTGAACTGTTTCAGTTGTTTTGTACTGAGACATTGCTTTACGATTTATCTTTTTAAAGTTTTTCCTCTTTCGTACATTGCTTTGGGATTCTTCTGTTGATAAAGCAGTATAAAATGAATCCATAAATGCACCCCCCCATGAGACCACTTGTCAACTAAGAACAGTCTAGGAGGAGACATGGTGCAATGGTATCATGAGGAAGAGGGCATTGTTCTGAATGAAGGACCAGATTCAGACCCCAGGAGGGTCAGATTCAGCTCCTGAGCATGAAGTTCTGTACCCTGAATAAAATAAAATTAGTTAATAAAGTTAGCATGCACTGAAAGCACATATAACTCTATACATACACACATATGTAAAGCACAGTGCAAATTATGGAATTCTTGCTTCAGAGTTTGAGGCTGCATCTAAACTAATCTATCCACCACAGTTTATTTTGAGGTTTGTTTGCTTTTCATTTTGTTCCTCATTGTTTCATAACAAATTTTTACACACTTCCCACATACATAGACTTCCTTCTCCCAGACTGCAGGGCTTGCATTTCTTCTGCCATTTTTTAAATTTTCTTCATAAAAGCTGAATTAACCCAAATACAGTTCACACACATCCTTCAAAGCATTAGTTTTAAGTTTTCAGAGGAAAAAGTAAAAAATCTTGAGGGACTATGGTGAAATAACCAGCTCTTGTTTCTGTTGCAAGGAATGACAGACAAAAATTACAGCACTGAAGTGAACAGATAGTAAACACCTACATTAACAAACAAACAAACAAACAAAAATGTTAAAGAGAAGGAAAGAGGAGTCTTGTGGAACTTTTAAAATTAGCTTTTGTGTACTGTGGCTTATTTCTTCAGACCACATCTGAAGCAATTTTTCTACTGAAACAGACTAACACAGCTATCTCTTTGAAAATATAAAAGACAATAAGGAAAAAAAGGCTGATTATGGAGGAAGGGTAAGACAATGCTCCATATAAGAGGAACAATACAAAGCTTCTCACTATTTTGGCTCTCAAATTAGATGCAAGAGATCTGCAAAGCAAAAGTGGAGCACAGTGACAAATTCTGAAGAATAGCATGAGTTCCCAAGTCTAGATACACCCTGAAATCATGACGTTAAAGAAAAATGAAACCATTTCCAAGACATAGTTTTAAAGAGAGAGAGAACTATCCAGAAGCCTCCATTGTCTTTCCCTCCTCTTTGTCTGATTCTTTTAATGCACAATTCTGCTAGATGAGTCATCTAATGTCAACTGATGGTTTTCATCAAGAGAAATGCTGCAGTTCAGTTAATGCATCCTAAATTTCACCTGGAAGAATCTTGACATTTGTGACACAGTTTTAATGGTCTTTCACACATGTGCACATAAACATACTATATGCATCTCCCAAGGCCCACTCCTCTAAGTTTTTTAAAATTAATTTAAATTAAATTAATTAATTTAATTAGCATTTTTTAAATCTGGAGTTGTGGGCAGACAATTTTGCCATGTTTTTGCACCCCTACCTCCTTGGCTCTGTTCAGCAGGTCTTCTCTTAATAGTCTACCAGATGAAACTTGCAGTAATGTAGAATCACAGAACTGGAGGGATCCCAAGGGACATCTAGTCCAATTCCCATCAGCAAAGGAGTCATACACAAAAGATGTACCATATTGATGGCAGTCAGACTGAGACTGGTTTAGACTGGGGTGGACTTTTTTTCCAAATCAGATATGACATCTGGTCTCCGTGTGTTTTGAAAGAAAAGGCCTCTCCTGAGCTTAAAACACAATAGAGTCCTCTAAAATACTGTGAAACTTCTCCTCACATTCTCTAGAATGAGGGCATTTTCAGTGAGCATATATTTTTTTAAAATTTTTTTTTCACAGGTTCAGCCCACCAGGGGATGTGCAGACTCCAGATGCTGGGTAGTTGTCCACCCTGATTTAGGTGGTATTTTCTTCCAATGTATGATAGCTATCTTGTTGCATTTGGAGATCTCCTTGATCATTTTGCTTTGCAGAGATGGGGACTTCTGCCCTGAAGCCCTGCCTTGCTGATAGCAATGCTTGGCATATCCGTGCAGGTCCATTGCCACAACCACTTACACAAGTGTGTAGAATAAATTAATAGCAATTGAGACGCTGGCATTCATGCCACCTGTCAGACTCCTATGGGCAAAAGGTGCTTTGGGACTGTTCAGAAGTGACAAAGTATATTGTTTCAACATGTCTTGCCTATACTTGGGTTGTAATTAATTTTGTCTCAGCTTCCATGTAAGCCAAACAGTGAGGGGGTTCTGGGTACTGATAACAGTGCCTACACGTTAATGTCTTCCAGTTCCTCGACAGTCTTTCTCTAACAGCTTTATAACAGTAAAGCTGCATGAAAGAAATCCAAGTGGATTTTAGAACTTTGTCAATACACAGTGGGCTTGTCATTTTGCTTTTTGAACACTGTTGCTGAGGAAGCTAGTGCAAAGCCCTACCTGTAAGTCTGAAATCAGTTCAGATTATTTTAAGGGGAACCAAAACATCTCAGTCTGGCAACCATCCAGATCTTTTGTGAATGACTCCTTCATTGATGGGAGTTGGACTAGATGATCCTTGGAATCCCTTCCATTTCTATTATTCAGATTTTGTCAGGTATAGTTTTAAGAAGAGACCTACTGGATTGGGCAAAAGGACAACCTGTTTCCTCATAGGCAATTTCCGCACTACATTGTTATAGTGTTATTATTCCATTTACAACTTCCTATGGATGTTGTGGAAATGGCCATAGGTTCCAATGCCTATAGGAATCCCCCAAGTGGAATGTTAAGGTATTTGGTTTCTTTTGTAGTTGCTGCTTCCCAGCAACTGGTATTCAAAAATATCCTGCCTTTCAGCCTGAGGACTGCAAAAATCATTTGACTCTCTTGTAAAAGGGTGAAAATTGTGAGAACCTCTAGCTGTTGTTGGACTGCAATTGCCATCAGCTCCAGCCAGAATTGCCAACGATGAGGAGCTGCAATTGAAATGATTTCCAGCCCATTCTGAACCAGTGGCCGTATTGTCCTCCAAGAATTTCCCATATTTATTTATTTTTTTTTGATTTATAGGCTGACTTTCTTTCAAAATGGAGACTCAAGATGACTTGCGATATTTTTTTAAAGGATAAAAATAAAAATACAAAGAAGTTTTTGTATTAAAAAACACAACTAAACAAATAAAAATATTCAACTAAAATTGAATTAAAAGCATTTTAAACACATTGATTAAAAAAAAGTTGCAAGCCCCACTCCAGCATGTTTATGCCGTCTGCAGGGGCAAAGTGTGGGACTGTAAGCAGCACTACTGAAATGCACAGAGTTACGAAGGGCATTCACATACTCATACCTCTTAACTGTCTCGGTTTGGACAGGACAGTCCTGATTAATCCTCTCTCACTTTTCCAGCTGCTTTTAAAATGACCCAGTTTCTCCTCCTCCAATTTCCCCCTTTTGTCCTCTGCTTTCTTCATTTGCTGCAAACTGAGTTGAAAGTGCAGATGTTTGCACTCAGCTAACACAGGAAGGGGGTGAGGAGGAAGCCAAGAAAGAATCCTTCCCTTCCCTGTAGACCAGTGGTTCTCAACCTTCTTAATGCCGCGACCCTTTAATACGGTTCCTCATGTTGTGGTGACCCCCAACCATAAAATTATTTATTTATTATTTACAATGCCCCCCCCGGCAAAGGCCGCCTCGCTGGCCAGGAAAAGGGGGCGGGCAGGGAGGGAAAGAGGGGCCGCACGTCTCCCCTGGGAAAAAACTCCGAAACCCCTCGGGTTCTGCTTCGCTCTCATTTCCGCTGGGGGGGGGCAGTGTGGGAAAAGTTTCCAGAGTGTCAACCCTAGCCAGGGGGGGAGGAATCCCAGCACCTTTGTCTTTTGCGCTGGGCACAGCTCGCCCCCTCGGAAAAGCCCCGGCCCTTCCACAGTGCCCCCTCCGTGGCGAGTGGGGGCAGGGGCCATGGTGAGGAGGGGGCCTGCCCCCGGTGCTGCGCTGCCCCCCCAAGCTGGCCCGTCAGATGGGAGGTTCTCCCAGTAGCAGAGAAGGGGAGCGATCTCAGTCCCTTCTGAACAGGGGGCAGAAGAATGCGAGCGCGTGGCTCGCTTGCGCACCACCACCAAGGAGGGAATGGAGCCTAAGACCATCGGAAATACATATTTTCCAATGGACTTAGGCGACCCCTGTGAAAGGGTCATTCAACCCTCAAAGGGGTCACGACCCACAGGTTGAGAACCACTGCTGTAGACTCAGGCAAAGGCAAATTGTTGCAGCCACTCCTGGCTTGATTTCTTTCTCCTGCACTGGCACCTTTTGCTATCTCAACCACACTCTGCTCTTACTTGGCCACACGTGTCCACTCCTGGGTTTCATCTGTGAACGCTTTGAAGGATATGCATGCCTTTCTTTTAATTTGGAGGAAGAATGGCCAAGCTAAAGTCGCAGTGAGGAGATGCCATTTCGCCACTGCACCGTTATAGTGCTATTATTCCACTTTCCACATCCTATGGAATCCTGTGGTTTACGGTTCAGGGAGGGGCATTTAAACTTCTCAGAATTCCACAGGATGTTAAACTGGAATAATAGCTCTATAACAGTGTAGTGCAGAAATGGCCTAAGAGAGATCTGCTCTGAGAAGCGGAATGAAGAGCAATGGCTGTCATTCACCCTCTCCAGTTTCCAGTATGGAAAGCTTACTTTTTGAACTATGTTCCCAGAATCCCCAAGTCTGTGTTGGCTGGGGATGCCAAGGGTTACAGTCCAAAACAGGAAAATTTCCAAGCTGTTATTTGTAATAATCCCAATCACCTTTTTCTCTCCAGAGGTTTCTGTCCTTGGTGGCTGCATGAACAAAGAAGAGGATTATCAAAGTTTGTCTAAAAGGGTTCGGTGCTCAGTTATAAGAACCTGAAAAGAAACATCCTCTGACGTTCCTGAACGGTGAAGGTATTCCTCTTTGAAAGAAGGAATGAAACACGAGATTTTAAGCCAATCTTGCAAAGCGTGATTGAGTGAGCAGGACACTTGCAGTGCCTTTAAATTATGGTATTTACCGACAGTCTCTCAGGGGGATTTACTACTTGGGTATGTATAGAACATAGGGCTGATGATAAGGAATAATATTTGTATGCACCTGACTGTGGCCATTTCCCACTAGCCTGTTATAGCGCGATGATTCCACTTTCAACATCCTCTGGAATCCTGAGGTTTGCAGTTTCGGGAGGGGCCGGCCGGCCCCTCCCGAAACTGCAAACCTCAGGATTCCAGAGGATGTTGAAAGTGGAATCATCGCGCTATAACAGGCTAGTGCGGAAATGGCCACTGTATGTAAAACATAACCCTCCTTAGCTGGAGGCCTCTCTCTATGGATGAGGGTTTCATTGACATGCGTTGAGCTGTACAATAGAGGGAGCCCCGTCCTATGCGTGTTTACTCGAAAAGAAAAATGCTCCCGGTCCAATGGCGTTGATTCAGCCCCACATAACCCCGGCTTGGCTGGTTTGCAGCCTCTCGGGTCCTTCGCAGAACAACGGGACCATACCTCTTTCTTTTCCACCCCGATCCGCCCAGCCCCCGGGCATTTTGTGGCCATTTCCGTGCTTTTTGCATGGCAGAGCAGCTCCAGATGTGAGCCTTAGGTAGGGCGTTTGTGTTTACACAGTGTTAGTGGCCCATTTGTTTGCTTGGCGGTGGTAGGGATGGAGGGGGCCGTCGTGGACGTTGCTTTTCTAGTGTGTTTTTTTTTAGACAAGACAACCCGTGGGGAACGAGGGCCCCTCGATGAAGAAATCGAAGCCACCAGGAAAAAAAAAATACACAAAAGCCAACAAAAACAAGGCGCTGGCCCTTTAAATCTGCCAGGGGAGGACCTTGGCCTTTGTGGGATGACATCAGTGGGTTTGGCTTGCTGAGGCTCAATGGAAACTCAATGAGCGAGAGCCTCGGCAGTACACACAGAGAGGAGGCTTTAAGGGGAAGGAGGGAGCCCAGGCAGGGCAGCGGAGGAAAGGAAGACGCGGCGGCGACTGGCCGCCTTTCCCAATCCTCCGTCATCCTCCCCTCCCCGGCTTTTCCCCCCTGACAGCCCCAGGAGCAGAAGCGGCAGACGGGCTCCTTCCAGCCGGGGTAAATATTGGGGGGTCCGACCCTGTTTGGGGGTGCAAATCCAGGGGGAAAGGCTGCCCCTCCGTCCCTTTGTGTTTTTTCTTTCCCTCAGAGAGGAGGATGTGAGGCGGGGGGAGGGGAAGCGGCGCTCGTTCACACTCTCTCTTTCCCTCACGCACCAGGCTGGTGTCGTTCGGGGGGGGGGCGAGAATTATGTGACCGAGGAAGAAGGCTGACCGAAGGCGGGGGAGAGAGAGACTTTTATTTTTGAGGAAAACAAAGGAGCAGGAAGGCAGCTCGCCCCTCCACCGCCTCCCGGCGCCTGAATTTCAGGAGGACATTTCAGGGAAGGGGGGGCTTCTGTACCTCTCAGCTCCCCCCCGAGGTTCGTCGCCCCCCTTTGTCTGCATGTAGGGAAAGCTCTTATTGCCGTTATTTTTAAAAAAAACTGGTGGAGGGGCTCGGAGAACGCCGTCGTATCGAATTTACTGGCTTTTTTTCCGTGGCGGGTGGGGGGGGACCAGTTGCCCATTGTGTTTTCCCTCGCCTTCCTTTCCGCTGCCCATCCTTAACATCTGGGGATGATTTCCAAACGGATAGGAAGTAACGGCTATTTCTCACAACCCCTCCCCCCCAGTTCTTATTCCCTTCAGCCCAAGCGGTGTGGGCTTTTTTTTAATTTTGAGGAGGGGGGTGGTTAGGCTATTTCTTAAAAAGTGTTCTCTCTGGGAGACAGGGTGTGTTGTTGGGGGCAGGCAGGGAGATGTTGTGGTAAATCTCTGTCTCCTTTTGTGCCCAGGGAAGGTTGGATATTGGGGGGGGAAGAGGGGTGTTAGAGATCTCCTCGCCCCCCACCCCGCCGGCATTTCTACCAAAATGTTCCTCCTTTGTACCAGCGAGGGGCTTTGTGAGGAGAGTAAAAATGTGAGTTTGGCGTGCCTTTCTAGTGAACTGCTGCCTGATTCTAAAACCTTTGTATTATTTTTTGTGTCTCTCTGGTTCTTCAGCCATGGCTTGAAGGTAATATAATTTTATAAGTCGTGCTTGGGGATGAGTGATGAGGAGAGATGGTATCAGTTTTTTTATCGCTTTTTAATGCTTGCCTTGGTTATGTGGTAGAGGGGTTGATTTGGCTTCAGCTCTTTTTCTTTTTCTCCCCCCCCCCACCCCAAGAGAAGGGAAGTGTTCAAGAGGAAGAAGGGAGTGGGAGAAGAAAGAAGCGAGCAAATACATTTCTCTTTTGGCTCATTGTGTTTTAGGGGAAAAATCTTCCTTATTTCATCTCTGGTATCCTCCCCCTAGCATTTAAAGCTAACATGAAATAACCTCCCTTTTCGCACCCCCCCTTTAGTTCTCCCAACCTAGAAGCATCCATTATACGTCTGGTCAACGCTCACACAATCTAGCCTGTGGTTGCCCTAGGTACATACTCCTTTCCTTGCAAATCAAGTCAGGCTAGTAGGAAAGTCGTCTCATTTACAGTAATTGTTTCAGGGGGAGAAAGCTGGACAGGTGAGTTGTTTACATGCAGAAACCCACTTGTGTGGGGTCTACTTTGTGTGTATGCATATATGTGTACACCTTTACAGCCTCTGACTGTATGTGTTTCTACAATATATAATAGATCTTGTGTGTGTGTGTATGTGCGTGTGTTTGTGTGTGGGGGGTATGCTCACTGGGTTGTAGCTTTCTAGAGTTGTGTGTGTGTGTGAGGGAGAGACAGAGTGCTGGAGAAAGGGATATTAATATATAATAAGCATCCACTCACGCAGAGTGTATGCATTAGGGCAATGTGTGGGAATCCTTCCTGATAATAGAGGAGGGAATTCTTGGTAGGTTTCTTGACTCCCTAGGGTTTTTGTTGTAGTTCAGGAAAGGTAGACGGACCTGGCTTCATTTCTGTAGTTGGATTGTGGAAAAGAAGGCCTGAGGCTGGAAACAAATTAAGGTGGTTACGGTGGTAGGTGCAAAGGGAGGAAAGCTGCTTTTCCTTTCTTCTCCCTTCTGTTGCTTGAAAGTTTGCATTTCCTAAGGTAACCAGATGTTTGTAGCCCTTGGCATGAAGAGTCCAGCTGCCTTTATGTGCCTTCTAACCAGGACTTTTTCATACCCATGCTCCCCATGCCTTACTAGATAGGAAGTCCCTTGAATGTAGATGTATTTAGGATCCTGTGTTTCATGAGCGTGTATGAGAAGGCAGCAGAGACTTATCATTCTTTGTTCCTATCCCTTTCTTTTCTTGTCTATTGTTCTCTTGCCTGTTTTTTATGATGTGGATAATATCTCCTGGGCTCCTGTGATGAAAGATAGAGTATAAATCAACACATTAATGCCAGTAATCTGCTTTTTACAAAGTATTCGGTGACCAGTCAGCTGGAAGAATTCTTATAAAACCGTGTGGGATAACTGAGAACCAGTCTCTCACAGGAAGCTGTTACAGGAAGTTGAAAGGTCACAACTAGCTGGAAAAAAACAAAGTGAGCAGCTGGGTCCCAGGGGACCTGAAGGAGGATCTCTTCCATGAAATGGGTTACTAGATGATTCAGACACTGAGCCCTGCTTGTTACTGCGCAAATGGCCCGTGCTTGTCAGCAAAACTGACAGAGAACACTAACCTACCAACACCAAAGCATAACTTCTGAAGGGTGCTGGCTTTTTCCAGTTCTTACAACAATTAATTGTTCAGTGAGTGAATGGGGAAAACATGTGGCCTCCAAATGTTCATGGATTGCAGTTCCTGTCAGCAATAGCAGCAAAGCTAGTGATGAGGGATGATGGGAGTTGTAATCCAACAATATCTAGAGGGCCAAATATTCCCCATTCCTAGTTTTTAGGGATACAGGAACTTGTCCTTCCAAAAGGCTATAGCATGAGCCAAGACTGTGGGTTAGGTGGGCATAGAATCTTTTCCTCTCAATTACCTGCCCTCTTTCTTCCTGTTTGCTTTTTAAGACTGTCCTTCTGTTTTAAATTATGCTTGACTGAATTTAAAAAGGAGGGATGAAAGTGTATTCTTTACTGATACATTTGCAAGTACTGAGTCCATGTGCATTTTGGGAAGCTGGAACTGTGATTTGTAGGGTTTATGGTAATCATAAAGCACACACAGAATATAGTACTTAAATGTGTGTCTGTAGCTCCTCTTGCTGTAATCTCATGATTAGTGGAAAACGTGGATTTGGATGTGACTAGAACTTCCCTTATGGGGCTTATTCTAGCATCTTAAGTCCAAACAGCTTCCCTTCTGCTGTGCCCTGTCAAGCGAAAGGATCCCTTCATCTACTTAATCGTTGCCCGTTCTTCTAAGCAGCCCACCCCATGAGAGCAAAGCCTGCATGGAATGCATTAATAAACATGCATTACATAAATTAACCATACAGCAGCATCCTCTAAGAGAAACCACAGCCTCTTCTCCCCTTCTTCAGACAGATCCATGTCACTTGAACAGGGACATAGCACAAGATGGTGGCTGTCCAGGGAGATCTTGTGGGGGAAACTTCAGAACTCCTTGTTGGCACAATTCTTGGCAAAGAGACTGTTCCTACTACCCACATCAAAAGTTGTAAAGCTGAGGTTTAATTGGGTCTCATGTTAATGAATGCACCATGGAGAAATATAGAATGGGCCTCCTGACCAGTTTTAGAGGTATGCAGATATATGACTTCAGGCCAAGGAGCTGTGAATTGTTTGAATAATGTAAGGGAGAAATTTAACTGGCCCCACTGATTTACAGCAGTACTTTCATGCGACTGCATAGAGACTCAATATAGAAGTAACCTGTTTAGTGGAATGGAAAAACTAAGACTTAGCAACATGTTCCTGTTTATCTCTATCACCATCTCTCCTTGTCCTGTACGAACTTTGGAAATAGTATTCTGGGGTAGCTTCAAGTTTCTATTGATGGGAAGGTATATAGTATTTCAACAAGTTTTTGAGTTGGGTTAGCTTCTTCTACCATTAGCTTCTCTTACAGTTTCTGTCAAAGACTGGGGTTCTGATCTTAAGTATGTTAAGTTCTGTCTCTTCAGTTTTATACAAAAAGCAAAGGCATCCAACAATTGCAAGATCTCAGTAGCATTGTACTTTCAATAGGCCAACCAAAAGTATGCAAAAAATATGTTTGCTTAGAATGGCAGCCCAAGATGACTTTGGATTTAAGGTTACTTTAGGTGACTGGTTTGGCCCCGCTGTTTTCCTATTTCCCTCCACCCCACCCATGACATACATATTTTTCTAACCACATCATTGAAGAAAGATTGGGCTTGTTAAACTGAAGGTTAGGGTTCTTTTCTCTTTGGGACAGAAAATTAAGGCAGATTTTTCTAAGCTAACACTGTATGTCTTCTGCTTTGTTCTCAGAGCAAGTGAAACATGGAGCTTCGAGTGGGGAACAAATATCGGCTGGGGCGAAAAATTGGTAGTGGATCCTTTGGAGATATTTATTTGGGTGAGTTTCTCTTCTGTGTAGATAAGTGTCTTTTAATTTTTACAGTGTCTCAAGCTAGTTTGCTGGGGTGCATATTTGATGTATAAATTTATAAAACTATTCTGCTTTTTTTTCAACTTGAAGGGATCTGAGGTCAGACTAAACTTTTTTAAAAAGCATGTCTTTCAAACTGAGAAACCTATATAGAACAGGGATGGATAAAATCAGGTATTCCCTCTAAGCTGTTTTTCTCCCTGCCGGTACTCCTAGAGGTTTTTTGTATTTTAAAATAAGAATTGCAGAGATTTGAACCCAACTCTATTTATGCTTTTAGATAGTAATAAGTTCTGCACTACATAATGTTGCATCTTGTTCTTAAACTGAATGTGTAAGGAACAACAACAACAATCACTTTATAGCCAAGCTTTTCACTGCAAGGTTGTCAAGGCTATTTACAGTCTAAAATGAAACAATCTGACACACAGCACAATAACAGAACCAGAGAAAATAGGTAGGCAAAAAATGACAAAGCTATTGTATCTGAGGCAGATGTTTCATAATTTGGGACCCTTCAGAGACAAAGACCAGTCGCTGATAGCTGTCTGCCTATACTGTAAAGATGGAGACACTCAGAATAGGGTAATAGTCTGTTCAAGTATGTGTGGGAGTTGGGAGACTTTTCACTTACTTCTGGCAACTTTGTTGTGAAGCTTGCTTCTTTTTAGGGAGTCTTCTGTCTTTTTTTGGTAAGGTCATTAGTTTAGTAGATAGGAATGCTGTGGATGTTATTTATCTGGATTTCAGCAAAGCATTTGATAAAGTCCCCCATTATATTTTGTTTAGCAAACTGATTAAATGTGGAATAGACGGGGACACTGTCAGATGGGTCCATGCTTAAAGAATTGCCATCACTAGCTGCACTTCAGACTGGAAGGTGGTCTCAAGTGGGGTGCCTCTGGGTTCTATCCTAGGGCCATTACTCTTCAACATTTTTATCAGTGACTTAAGTGATGGGATGGAGCAAATCCTTACAACGTTTGCAGATAACGCAAAACTGGGAGAGGTGGCTAGCATATTGGAAGACAGGTCCATAATTCAAAATGACCTAGGTAAACTAGAAAATTGGACAGAAATTAATGAAATAAAATTCAATAGAGACTAATACAAAATTCTGCATTTAGTCCAGAAAAGCTAAATGCACAGGTATAGAATGGAGGATACCGGGCTCAGTAGTACTACATGCAAAAAGTACTTTGGGATTATTGTTGATCATAAATTGAATGTGAGTCACCATTGTGATGCTGCAGCAAAGGAGGTGCATGTTATTTTAGATTGCATTAATAGGAGCATAGTTTCCAAGTCAAAGTAATAGACCCACTATGCTATGTGCTGGTCAGACCTCATCTGGAGTACTGTATTCAGTTCTGGGTGCCATGTTTTAAGAAGAATACAGACAGGTTGGAGCAGGTTCAGCTTGGTGAAGAGAAGACAGAAAGGTGAAATGATTGCACTCTCCAGATACCTCAAGCACTGTCACAGAGAGCAGGGGGCAGGCCTTATTACCTATTGCCTAGAAAGTAGGACCATGTCTAATGGTTTGCAAGTACAGGATGGTAGATTTTGATCAAACATTGTAAGCAACTTCTTGACAGTAGAAGTTTGGCAGTTGAACTAATTGCCTGGAGAAGTGGTAGGATCTGTTTCTCTGGATGTCTTCAAGAAGAGTCTGGACAGCTGGGGATGCTTTAACCAGAAACCCTGCATTGAGCAAGGAGTTGGACTCAGTGGCCCGTGAGGGCTCCTCCTAACTGTGATTCTGTCAAATCTGCTTGTGCAATGAAAAAAAGAAGCACACACTTATGACCCCTGGAGCTCTTCAGTGGAGAACAAAGTGAAGTCTGAGCTTATGGAGCTTCTTAGGTTTTTTAGGCTTCTTGGTGCAAATTAACACAAAGATGTTTTCCAGGATCTAAGGGTAACATCATGGGCACTTTTGGTTACTGGTGGTTGAAGAGCTATTACTTACACCTTTTTGCATCTGGCTAGGTTAGAGGAATGAGATGGGCAGACAAGTTTTTCAATAGCAACTTGGCTGCTTGGTGGTTATATATTATCCCATGTAGTTCTGACTTCTTCCAGATGCATTGGACTACAGTCTCCAGAATCATCCAGCCATGGCTGAAGCATTCAGGGGAATGAAGTCTTAACACATTTGGAAGGTGCCAGATTTGGGGACGACTAGCTTGAATCCTATTTGTCAATGATTAGAATTCCTGTTTTAAGAAAAATAATACCACATGTGTCTTGCCTTGTGATACATTAAGATCTCTCCTCATAACTGCCCCGACACTTTTTATTCACTATATCTTTTGTTTGTCCACCTCATATTATGTTCCCAGAAGCAATTAAGTGTTCTAGGTGTGGCTTCCCTGCCCAGTGCTGCATTGAAAAGTGTTACCCTCTGTGTGAACTGAAACATGATGCCTCTGCATACAGAGCGTCCCTTGCATGTAGCTGCCTTTCTTAACGTCCAGCAGTATATCACATTGCAGTCTCCATATCCAGTTTGCTCTTCTGGCACTGCTACAAGATTTGGCAAATTCACTATTTCCCAGATTCTTTCTTTGAACAGGACGTCCTTCAAGCTGTTTCAGTTTTCTAGTTTCATTCATATTCAATTTGTATAAGCCATTTAACAACCCAAAAAAGCCCTCAAATGATGTATGACACAACTAAATGTCTATAAATACACAGAATTACAGTAAAAAAGGTTCAGATGGGAAAACTTAACATGCTTTGCTAACTTCTCAATTTGTTTGAAGTTCGCATGGAAATATCAGTTTGTGTATTAGCACATGCATTCACATTAGTATATCTGTCTCCTTCATTCATCTTACGAGTCCTGGTTATCTCATTGACCTAATAGATATTCACTTTATTGATGCGAAAAATTATATTCTCCCTTAAAATTGTTAAAAACTGAAGTGTCTATCACAAACAGTTAAAATGACAATATGGAAAACATCAGAATATTGCAGTTGCATTGAGTGCAGATGTCTTGTTTTTGTGAGGCTGTATCTTCCTATGTTGAGGCCTGTAAACTCATAGATACATCTGCTAAGCTGTCCCTGTTCTGTCACATCTTCCTTTTGACTCTTTATTTCCAAGATTCTGTTTTTACTTGTCAAAAGCTTTGTAGAACAATTGGATTACTTCTTATTTTCAAAAGTTTACTTTCTGGTTTTCTTCCTTACCTTTTACTACACTTAACTAAAGCTATACTTAGTTAAAGGTATTAAATTGGTTTTCTTCTCTCCTTCCAAGGTCTTAGGGTTGTTTTCATATGTTATTCCACCTTTATTCTGGAAACAATTCTGTGAATTAGGTGAGTGTGACAAGTGTAATTTGACCATGGCCCTTCTGGTGAGTGCTGTGGCTGAGCAGGAATGAGATTTTATTTCCAGTTGTCCCTTGCTTTGCACTGAGCTTCCAGAGAGTCTGACTTGCTCTTTATTGAGCTTCTAAAAATGACCATGACACAGTTTTTAAATTAGGCTTTTTCACACTAAGGTATTTAATTATTACTGTGTTTTAATAATAGCAATAACTTTTAAAATAGCCATTTTTACTTTTTTTGTGTCTCTGTAATGATGGATGTCAGTAGTTTTAAGAACATTTTTTTGGATTGTGAAATGGGGTATTAGCATTTAAATAAAACAAAAAAAATTGAATCCAGATTTTCCTGCTCTAAATCACATATTTTGCCAACTGTTTCAACTACTTTTTATGCCTAAGAGATATTCCCTCCAATAAACTACTTGTGAAAACCCACCACTTCAGCAAATCTGTTCTGTCCCACAGTACCTGCATTTCCACTGTCTGTTGATTTCTTCCACCTCACTTACATTTTCTTAATCTGATTTTTAACCCTGTCCCTGCCTTTGTTAAGCCTTGTGCACAAACTCTTCTGTTACCAACTTGTTAGACTGTATGCCATTCATAGTTATTTAAAAAGATTCAATGAGGTATAATTATCTAATAGAACATCTTTGACATCTTTTTGAAAACTTCAGCATGGCAGTAGTTACATATTTTATGTATTTTGTAATTGTTCAGAAAATGGAACTCATTTGGGGAGCCAAAACATGGGTAGTATTAATTTATACCTTTGGTTTGGCACTTACATAAATCATAGAAGACATAAGGACAGTTAGTGAACATTGACACCACATGAGCAATCGCTGCACAGGCACAGCTGCATCCAAAATCTTGCCAGCAGGCATCTTGTGGCCACTGATAAACTGAGGGTAGAAAAGAAGGAAAGATGCAACATGTCATGGAGCAAGTAAGATGGCAGTGCTTCCCATTCATTTCAGTTAAGTAAAGATAAGTCTACGCAAAGCTTTGTTATTTTGCATGACACGTGAAAGATGCATAGTTTTGATTTGGAATATTAAATTTCTGTTTAATTCTATTTAAGCATTGGGTACTTAAAAGGTGGTGTTTGTTTCAGCTTCAATTTATTGTGAGTTTGGGGAGCAGTTCATATTAGAATGATACTAAACCCTTCAGCAATTCCTCATTGATTTGGAAAGCTTCAGAAATGAGTATCTGAGCTGCTATGCATGATCCATAGTCATTCCAGGTGCATCTAGATCTCATCCTGTGTTGACCAAAAAAAAAAAGAATGAATCATGTGGATTAATTGCCATTGTTCTTGTTATCTTTGCATTCAGGTTGCTTCTGGTTTTTTTTCTACTTTTTTGTTTCCTTTAACCAATAGCACATTTGAATTGTGTTTTATTAAATATAGGGACTTAACATTTACTACTGCAACACTTAGCATAGAAGGTAAAGAAATCAGTTAGTCCCACACAAACAGTTCAGGATTTAGATGATGAAGATTTATTCAATGAAGATTTATTCAATGAAGATTTATTCAGTCTGGCATTCTCAGATCTCTAGCCTGGTTATGTGAATCAGAGTGTCATAATCTGAGAGAGGCTGTACCATTGCTTGGCAAGTCAGATATTAGGAAGAGTGCTGGAGATCAAGCTAATGAGAGACAGAGGTACCAGACTAGACATCCAGTAAGCCTCTCTTGCATTCTATGATTCTGAAATTCAATGGCTTTTGTAAACACATGTCTGGAATGTGGAGACTTTGCTTTCTGTGGTGAAGATTGTTTGGTTTGGGAGGCTCAGCTGGGCAGCACTGGAGAACTGATAGGGTTGTTTGGGGGACGTGTGGGTTTTGGACACAAATCACTGCAGTTTGGGGGGTGTAGGATTGAAACTCCGTCTTAAACAGATGGAGTTTCTTGAGGTCAGAATTGAGGTCTTGCCAGAGGGGGCTATGCTGTTCCTCTGTCAAACTCTTTGGCTAGTAAGCCAAAGCCGGCTTGGCAAAGCAGGGCATGATGGGAAACTGGTGGTATCTGCTTGGACAGTTCCTGATTACATGCCCCTCCCTTGCAGGGCTGAGAATGCGTTCTCTTTGTTTTCTGGCCTGTTAACTCTCTGCTGCCTGCCTGACTTCACCCATCTGTTCCATTCCCATCTTTATTCATTTGCTACTCAGTAACAAAAATGGCAAGCAGGAGCAAAAAGGGAGAGATGTTGTTGCTCTGTGATATTGGAGCATAGCAGATATTTGTGTACATGTGCTAAGAGGTCTACCCATCTAAATGTCTAAGAGGGTCCCCTGCAGAATGCCATCTTCACTTAGGTTGGTGATGTTGGATGTCTTTGTAAGAGATCCTCCTCCCCATTACTCTTGAATAGTTTGAAGCAAATGGATTCTGAAACATGCAGCCCACACAACTGAGTGAGACAGGGGGTGGATGCCACATAGAATTTTTGATCAGCTCCAGCTCTCTTGGATCACTGAAGCATAAGGTCTCCTCTGTAGCATTTGTGTCTTTATGAACTGTTGCAAAGAATGCGACAGTTTCTTTGCAGGATATTGCCTAATCTTATACATAGTGGCAAAGACAATTTACCTTCAAGTCTAAAGGATGTGACAGAATATGGATTCCTGGATCTGTCTGAGAAATGCTGTTTTTGTACATCTGAGTGAATCATCACATTGGAAGCATGTGATGGATCAGGGATTCACAAAAGAGAGGTGAGGAAAATGGAAGCGGTTTGCAGTCTAAAAACTGTAAGGCTTCAGTGGAGGATTTTCTCAAGGATGAGTTCTGAAGGAAAAACCTAAAGGAAAGTTTTAAAAGCCTTACAAATGAGTGGTTACAGGAACAGTGACAGCATAAGGCTAAAAGCTCAGAGGTGCAGTTAAGAGGACAAAGATTCAGACTTTTAAACTTTTTAATTTAGAATCTGGCCATAAAGATCTTACTGGGTTTTGGTGGATGGTGTTCTTGTTCCATGTCTGACTGTGGTAACCTCCACTTTTGTCCTCCTGCGCTTATGAATAGCTAACTTGCTTGTGGCGCAGATCCTACAGGTGTTGTGGGCAGCATGAGCTTGTGACTTGGTAGGACAAGAACAAAAAAAAGTTCATGAGCCTAGTTATGGCAGTCAGCTCTTTACACCAATCTGTCTGTTCTGCAGCTGGTGTGCTGCCCCCTGCTCCCTAGCTTAATAGACGAGACACAAAACCACTTTTATGACATGACTGCCATATAGATGTTGTAATGCCTGTTCTAGTGACCCTGTCTCATACCACACACTTGACTAGTGAAACTTACCCGAAAGATTCATTGGGTTGGCCTCCCATGTATTCAAATTACCTACTTCGTACTAGTACTACCTGTTCCATGTTAACCAAACTGAACATAATTTTTGTCTTGTAGATGACACAAATGGAGAACAAAGTTTTTTAAAGCTTTTGGATTAGATAGTTGTATGCAAAATAAGCAATTTCATGTAACTTACCTTCAAAGGATCATGACCCAGTCACTATACTCTGCATGCAGGAGGTTCCTGTTTTCAGTTACAGGAATGGGCTGGAGATGATAGAAGAGAGCTTGTGAGAGTAGGCAGTAGTACTGAGCTAAATGGATGTCCTGTAATGGGCCAAAAGGCTTCTTGGAGCTGAATTATATTTTTGTAAAATTACAAATCGGCAGTTGGCCCTCTTCACAGGTATGTTAAACCTTTAACCCAAAGAATACTTTTGACCATCTTGATATGTTTCCCTACAGAGTTCTTTTAGATTTAATACAATCTTATCTCTTGTAGGACTCAGCTCACAAAAATACTCCGCATGTGGCCACTGATGTTATTAATGGCTGCCATTTTTCCTGAGTCTGCAGACGACAAACGTGAACCAGTGACTCAGATGTCAGTTTCTCTATGCCCAGAGCCTCTCTCCTTGCAGCTAATCTCATTGGGGTTGTAGCTCTAAAGCCTACTGACAACACTCCTTAAATGTCAGCATTAACTTTGGTTTGCTGATCATTTTAGCAGATGGGAGCCCATGGGAGGGGGAAGAGCACTAAGAGTTCAAACTGAGAGGGAAATGCAGGTAGGAGAGAAAAAGGAGACTGAAAAGAGAGAGAAGTGGCAGGTTGTATAACACTGGTCCTAAGGGGGAAGTATCTTTTGAATGAGTAATGCTGAGCATGATGATAAGTTAATGGGTAAGTGTTTAATAACAGAAGTATATTTTACATAAGTGCTGCCTTATTCAAGAAAAGGTTTGAGGATTATAGTCCTGAATTTACACCTGAGTCTCAGGGCCCTGACTAGGAAAAAGTGCAACAGCTATGTCATAATAAAGTTCAGTGCTAGAGCAGTGATGCTTGTGTGCAGGTGGATGTTATGCACCTGCTTGGTTTCTTCTAAAGACCATTTCAAGCTATTGTTTAATCTCCACCTGTTCTGGTGGAGCTTGGAATGCTCCATATCTCTCCCTGTTATAGCCAGTCTGAGAGTCACTGTAGTGTAGTGGTTTGAGTTTTGGACTAGGACTCTGAGAAGTCAGATTTTGAATCTAGCACAGTCATGGTAACCCACTGGGTGATCTTAGGCAAGTGACACTCTCTCAGTCTCAGGGGAAGGCAAAGACAAAGGCATCCCTGAACAAATTTTGCCATCAAAACTCCTTGGTAGGTTTGGCTTAGGGTCACTTTAAGTCAAAAACAACTTGGAGGCATGCAACAATGGCCAATTCATATTGTGTTTCTAGTTTTTGTGATATCCTGTATTGTCACTGGAAAGATAGGATGGGGCTGTGCCATGTTTGTCTCTTTGTCATTTACTTCATAAAAAATTACAACTCTTTAAACATTTACATCAAAGCCAGCTTGGGTAATCCTGCTCAGGACTTCTTGACAACCATGGCATTGTTTGAGAACCCCACTGGCTCAAAACATATGACTGGGCAGCTCCTGGAGGTGAATTTCTATACTGGATATCTGGTTTACCTCTTAGTTGGCATTACCCCACCATTTCCTGGGAAAAAAAAAAGATTTGACAGCATCAGTTCTCTGTTACCTGTTGGGGATGCTTGAACTGGAGATCCTGCGTTGATCAGGGCTTTAGACTCAATGGCCAGTGAGGCTTCTTCTAACTCTTATGATTCTATTATTTTAGTTAACATGGTCTAGTGCACTGTTGAAGCTTGAGAGGGAGGTAGCTGTTGAATTTGAAGCACATTTGGAGAGAAGAGACTGCTTGTTTTGACCCATTTCAAATCAGCCATAGGCATGGTTTTAGCATTGGAATGGCTTTGGTCGTCCACATGGATGATCTGCATTAGAAGACAAATGGAGTGAGGGTGAGCATTGCCATATGAAATACAGGACAGCACTCCTGTTCCTTTAGTAGCCGTGTAGAAAAATTCAGCACAGATATTAAAAGTATAGGAAGTCAGTCCTGTATTTCAAATAGCAACTCTAGTGTGTATGCAGGGGGGAGATCAGATAAGTGCTGATTCTGCTTGATCTCAGCAGCTTTTGATAACACTGATCACTCTGTCTTCCTGGACTGACTTGGTGAATTAGTGACATAATGCTTTCTTCTTGCGGGGCTGGTTCAAAGAATGGCATTAGGGGATGTTTGTTTGGCCCATAAGATTGTCCTGTGGGATCTTTAAAAGGTTATCTGTTGCCTGTCTTGGTTAGTGTCCATACGGTGCTGTTGGAGGCAGTCATCAAGGTTTGGGAGCAAGATGTCATTGGTATAAGGATGGCATCCAGCTGTATTTCTTCTTGTCATCTTGATCATATGAGGGCAAATGGGTGATGGATCAATGTCTTGGGCAGATGAGGGCCAATAAACTGAAGCTCAGTCCTAAGAAGATAGCAGTCCTATGGATTCATGATTCCTGTATGTAAGAAATAGGAAACTTGCAAGTTCTGGGTGGGTTTGCAGTCCTCAGAAGGGAGTGTTCACAGAAGACTGGGGACTTCCACAGCCAGATGTGCTTTCCCCCCCAAGTTTGGGTGGTTTGTTAGCACTTGCTGCTTGCTCATGGATGGGGATAACACAGTCATAGTTATCTGTGCCTGGATAACCTGCCAATCACTGCAGTTTGCTATATTTGGGGCTGCCAGAGAGAACTGCATGGAGACTGCAGCTAGTGTGATATACAGTAGCCAGATGTTATTGGTCATGCCAGGAAGTGATTGCACTACATGAGTCTTCAGTGAGCTGCACTGGCTGCCTTTTATTCACTTGGCCCAGTTCTTGGTCATAATGTTAACATAAAAAAAACTTTAAAAGGTTCTAGACCAAGATACCTGAAAGTGTTCATAAGTGCTTTATTGTACTGATAGCAGATTCTCAGAAACTAAAGTATAAGTCTTGGCCCTGGCCCAGATTGAGACACAATGCCTTGCCTGAGCACAATATTTGTCATGAGGTTTCTTTTGAGTGGTTCATGTTTTATCCCTAACCATGAGCAAGCAGCTGAAGGAATATTGAGCAACTTGATTCTTACACCTGAGCCATCCCTTTCAGTGGAGTTAGGCCTAGCGGGAATTCTTATTTATCCGTGTGAATGGCAAACTGGATCCATCTCCTGAGGATATGGAATGGCTTTCTTATCTCAGCAACACACAGTATTTGTTGTAGATTATAACTCTTCCTTTGGACGTGCAAGCAAGCTGAACACATTAAAGAGGCACTAGAATAAACCCATAAAGAATACCCCTTATATATACATTACTTGGATTTCTGTTGCTGTCTTATCTCCTGCTTTAGATTCAGAGATGTGTCCGGAGTCACTTTTGAGATTTTTGGATGAGGGCATCGCAGACTGTGATGCATTTTCTGGTCTTTTGTCCCCACTGTTGTATTTTCTGAATACCTGAATGTGTGCAGAAATATATGCAGGCTAATTTGTGCCGTATAAATGGCAATGTATGTATTTGCAATTTCCCCACTCCCAGTCCACATATTATGTTTGGGTATAATGTTTGTGTGTGTCTGTGTGTGTGTATACATACACCCCCAACTGTTAGATGTGTGTGTCTGTGTATGTACACATGCACATGTGCACACACACACACCTGCATCGAACAGTTGGCTGGATCCAAGTTAAAATGTGCACAGCTGGGCTTGTGGAAAGACCTGTGCCCAGATTTTAAGAATTCATCCCTTCCATAACACAGCTGCCCCCATGTAGCAGTGTCATTTTCTCCTTTGTGGCATTTTGGAAATCTATAATGGGAAGAGGGGGAAAGGTAAATTCACATTCTCCAATTTGGTTCCATATGCCTAAATCTGGATTCAGCAACGATACCTCTGCAAACTGAGAAAAACACTTCATGCAGCTGAAGTTAGAACTAGTTTATAAAATCTTGCCATGAAGGCACCTACTTTTTGGGTGCTTAAGAGTGCCTAAAGACAGGTCTCAGTCTCTCTAATGGAGGGTTGGTCATGGCTGAGTAGTTTCTGTGATGAAAAATTGTGCATTATATGTTTTTTAAAGATAGCTGGAAGCTAAATAAGAGTGAGGAACTAGTGATCCTCCAGATGTTGGTCTGAAAATCCCATCATCCTTGACTATTAGCCATGCTGACTGTGGCTGGTGGACTTTGGGAGTGAAACAACTAGAGGGCTTTGAGTTTCCCAATCCTACTGTAGGGCATTGGAGGAGGGCCAGTGTTTGTACCAATACAGTAAGTACAGGATTTTCTGTGGCCTCTGGGGTGGGGGAAGCTTCATCCTCAGTTTATCTCTTCCCTGTGTTTATCAGAAGCCGATAAAGTTGCAGAAATATATATAATGAATATTATTTCTACATTCTACTTCATTTGTGTAGATGTTCTATAATAAGTGTAACAAGCCTGACAATTTTTTGGCAAAACTGTACTTGAAAAATTTGCAGCTGGTCAAGCTAAATTCTGTACATCTGTAGCAAACAGAACAAATTGGGGTGGACCCAGATTAAAATGCCTGTAGCTCCAGTAGAAGTGGTCATCTTTGCCCCTCCAACCCCCTGAAAATGCTGTATGGAGGATCAGGGACTCAGGTGAAGGGGGTTAACTATAATAGGTGATGGGAGGAAGGACAACCTCATCAATTAGTGAGACTTTCCCAAGTGCACCCTTCTCCAGCCCATTTCATGGCTGTTTTTTATTAATCAAATTTGATTTTAATGTTTAGAAAGGCGCTCTCTTGAGCATTTACAGGAGAGCTTCCCAACTTGTTAAGCACCATTTGTCTCCAGATAGGTAACATGTGCTAAGCCATTGCACAATGGATAAAGAGGAGAAGAGAGAAGGAAGGTAGGTAGGTAGGTAGGATAAGTTTTATAGAGAAGACAGCGATAACTGAAAAAAAGTCCCATTTCTTGGAAGTTTCTTTTAGAGTTTCACTATTTCTCTACCTCAGCTCTGTGCCACAAGAGGCAGATATTGGAGTTCCTAGGAATGTAATTTATTGGCTTGGAAGACAGTGCCGTGACTTAGACTGCAGCTGTAGCATTGTAATAATCAAGGCCCATTCTAGTGAGGTAGAAAATGGAACAAAAGTTGCCTAGGGAAGGTTTTTAAAAATTTGGTTCTTTGGAGTAGTTTTAAGAAGATATAGCTACAGTGCTACATATCAGATACTAACCCCCCCCCCGCAAATCTAATATTTCAATACCATCAGTACAAAGGCCTATTTTTGCACTCCAATGAAAAATAAGCAGCTTTTAGAGATTTTTTTTTGAGATGGTGCATTTCTTCCACTTACTCCTTTTCCTGGTAATCATGATCCTGTTTCCAGAATCAGTGGCCTGATACTTTGTGTGATGCTGCAGTGAAACCACCATAGCACAGTGTGGCAAGACAGGATGCATCCATGTTGCCAAAGAAACTGGGCCAATACTGGTGTAGTTGCCATGGTAACAAGTGTTCTAGCCCTTCACAAATTTAGAGTGAGAACAAGGCACCTGATGCATATGATGGTCTTTGTGTGATCCTTGATTGGCTGGGATCAATCAAAAGGGAAAGAACCAACCCCCTCAAAGTAGTACAACAACAGAGGAACAAATACAACAGTAAATTATTGCTAGCAGCAGTGAAGAAAAGTACTGGAATGGTGGTGGCTGTTTTGTTCATCCCAGAAACTACTCTCTCTCCAACTTTTGAGAATGAATATTTGTCCTGATCTTAATATTCATCTGTAAATACTGAAATATATACAGTATCCAACTGATACTGGTACCAAGAAAACCAATTTCTGCAGACTGGAAGAGGCAAGGATGTATGTGGGATACTGAAACTTTGCTCCTTGGATTACTACAGATACTTTAGAACAGCCATTCTCAGGAGTGGCCATATTGCCCCCAGGAGGCCCTGGCACATTTGAAGGAGGTCACAGACTGAAAACTGTGAGAAGGGGAGCCCCAAGTGTTTTGGGGAGCCTGGCAACTGAACCAATGAAATACCCAAGCAGCAACCTTAATTGGAGTCAGTAGTCTCCCTCCTGTGTATAATATGTTTCCAACACACCATTTGACAGTATCCTTGACTGCCATTGTCTAATTTGGAGCCTGATGTGAAACTTGCAGAAAAGCACCAAGCTCAAGGATTATATAGGGCCTTTTAGATGCTTAATTTCATGCAGTTGTCTTTAAAATTTTTGTCCAGTATATCAGAATGTTCAAGTTTTCTTGGTGCTCAATAGTAAATTATTTTCTGTGTATCTATTTGTGTTGTATTGCTATTTGACAGGGGGCCCTGGAACTTGAGAAGAGTTCCAGAGGAGGATGTGGCCAAAAAGCAGTTGAGAATGTCTGCTTTAGAGAAAGATGTGCTTTCTTAACGGCAACGCTGATTGTCACCAAGTTTCCAGCCCTCATTGCTGTGCATTTTTCTCAAAATATGATGAGTGTCTATTATGTGTATCATACTGCATTTGACCCTATTCTGAAAAGTAGCCAGCCAGCATGGTTTTTGTTACAGCTGATGTTCATAGCCAGTCTTGTAGTCGTGCTAGATTAAAAGTACTAGTTCATGAACAGGGCTTATGCAAACCCATATTCCTTATCCACAATAAATTGAAATGACTTTATATTATAAGAGCACTTTAACACTCCTGGTCACTTTCAAAATGTGCCTGGATTACAACACAGTTTAAAAAGTAAAGAGATTTCATCTTCAGATGCTCCTTTTTGAAAGAAATAAAGGCTTGTGGAGGAGTGGACAACTTGTATGTCTTCATTGTTGTTGGCCTGCAGATCTCATAATTCCTCATCACTGGGTATGCTGGCTAGGGATGAACGGATTTTTAGTCCATTAACATCAGGAGGGGAATAGATTGCCTACACCTGTCCTAGAGAAATTCAGCCTGGTGGAGCTTCCAATAGAATACTGTCACAAAGATGACGCCACTCTAAAAAAGTTCCGTTCCTTACAGGTGACAGTTTAACCTTCGTTTAGAAACAGTATCCAGGTTAAGACATGTTTAGAGCATTTAAGACACTGGGGGAATTTACTCAGGTGTGAGGGTTGCCTGGATCAAGTTGAAACTGGGCTAGACTGATGAGCAAAGTAGAGATCATATTCAGTTCTGGGAAGGTTAGATAATGATGAAATAGGGCTAATCTTTTACTGTTGGAGTAGTTACAGAATTTGGGGGTGTTTATAGTCTGAATAAATTAGTGTTTGTGCAAATACTTAGATGACTGGACTGACTGCTTCTGGCCCTAGGTTTTTTGGAATAAAATAGTCTATCACATACTTGCTGAACTTGCAAGGAACCATCATGCATTGATTGTTTCATAACATGACACAGAGACATAATTATAGATGGTCTTGGAATTACATAGCAAAATTTCTCCCAAAACATTTTTTTAATTAGTCATTTTTAATGATACTTCAAATGCATAAAGTCCCTTGTATCTTATCTGCCCTTGTATAGTACATTTTAGAGTTTAAGTCTATGGTGCTGTGAAATTTTTTAACATGGATTCAAGCTCATTGTTTTCTGTCTAATGGTTCATTCAGGAATAAGCCACCCCTCAGTGGTACAACCTGCAACCCTGAGATTAGGAAAGAGGCTCTGGTAAAACTGTTACAACTTGTTTACACATCTTTCTATGCTATTTTTGTTTGTTAGATAGGTACAGGAATCTCCTTGTTAACATGGGCATGGGAAGCAACAACTACTACACATTCCTCTTCTTCACCAAAAAGTCGTCTTTTGTTTTCTATTTTTTTTAAGGTTGTGTATTCCATTAAAGTGATATGTTTGTTTTGGTGGTGCCTAAATTTAGCTCCCCCAAGTCAATATCTAGTTAAACAAGAAATTTACTGGTATTTCATATTTCATACGTAGCAGTCCCTTTGTGGTTTAGTTTGCTAGTAGATCTTTTCCAGCATTATTAAAAAGTTGATAAACTAAAATGGTTTTTACATTATAATTCTACAACCTACTTTGTTGTAAAACTGAAGAGTGGCACCTGAATTCAGTGGGCAGACAGCTTTGAATGGCTTGGTGGGGAAAGGAGGTTTGGGGTTGCTGGCTTTTGAATAATTTCACTGCAGAGTTAACAATGCACACATGATTTTGTTCGAAGTGGTGTTGTTCTCAAAAAAACATGAGGTGCGTGGACAGGAGCTACTCAACCAGAACAAAACTCTGCTGGTAGAATTCTGATTCATACAATTTCAAAGCTAATGTGCTTTTGCTGTAGGGTCATGGAAATGACAGTGAAAAAAAATAGGGCATTCTGTACATTTCCAGGAGACATCAGCATGGTGACTGGACTCTAGTCAACAGTTATTTATGAAGCTACTCACAGCCTCATTGTGTGTGTGTTGTTGTTTTTTTTTTTAACTAACGTTGTCCTCTTATAGGCATGTGCCTATTCTGAGCCATATCTCTCATGTGGAAATTCATTTGCAGCCTTCATTTAGGTTCACATTTTTCATCCTTGAAGGCCATTTTACACATTATACCATGGCTTCCCATCAAGCTTACACTCAGCAGGGAGCTGCTTCTTTCTAATAGGTGTCCCTGCATGATAGCTGTGTTTCTTTAAGACTTAAAAAATGTAATGTGTGAACAGCAGGTAAGCCCCTTTATTTTGTGAAGTTGTTCCCTTTTAATTTAATTTAAGTAATTTGAAGTCGAAGAGCACTGATCAGTCCGGTGTCAGGCACACCAATTCTTGTGTAAAACTGGGACCCTCACCTAATTGTTCTGAGTTCAAGTCAGTACCTTATCTGCTAGCAGATTGTGTCTAGTTTTCCCTGTGAGTATTGCAGACAAATTGGTGAGCCACTCGCATATACTTAGACATCCACTTGTGACCTCTGATGCATCTTTTAGGAATGGCTTCTTTCCATGGATGGTATTCCACTTTAAATGTCTCCCATTGCTGTGATGTATTTATTACAGATGATACATGGCCTGTGGTGAACACATGCTGAAACCTTCCCCACACCTAACGGCTAATGTGTTCTCAGTGCCATGTTATAAAACTGGGACTGTGTATATCGGCTTTTAAGAGGCAAGCCTATTGTTTGCTACTAGGCAGGTGTAGTGGTTGCATGTGTGTATCCTTCTCCAAGTTTGAAAGAAAGATTACCATCAAATTAATAGGTAATCTGTGGTTTTGAGCTTAAAGTTGGGAAAATAATGTTTTGGGATGACCATTTCCAAGCTTTTTTCTGAATGTGGTATGGCCTGATAGTTCCTTCAACTGAAGGATCTTGCTTCCTCCTGGTTTTACTTATGTAACAGAAATATTTGCCTTGAATTCACAAGGCAAATGTGATAGGCTGGTATCTTTTAACTTTCCATGAGAGAGACTGCCAGATATCTAGTCACAAATACCTATCAAAGGCAGATATTCAGAGTGAATCCTGGATGCCTGTTAGAAGAGTAGAATTAGCTCCTTTCTATGTGTGTCTGTCTTTACTCATATTATGTTGGGTGACATTGGACCAGTCATCCACTTGCTCCACCTGGCTTATTTCACTGGACAGTTAGGAGGATAAAATGGAGAATGAGAAAAACTGCCACAAGTGCTATAAAGGAAAGAAGGAGTTTTTAAAATGTACTAAATAATCTGTTGTTTTTCTTCCTCTGTGTTCTGTACAGGTGCCAATATTGCTACAGGGGAAGAGGTAGCCATTAAGTTGGAATGTGTGAAAACCAAGCACCCACAGCTCCACATCGAAAGCAAATTTTACAAGATGATGCAGGGAGGAGGTGAGCTCATAGGATAAAGAAGGTTGCTACTCAGTGTAGTGAAAGTTGGACTTTAATGCTCACTACTGGCTGTCAGTGTCTCCCAAGATGTTGAGTTACAATGTTGGAGACTCCACTTAGTTTATGAGAAAGCAGTGAGCAGTGGAAGTTATGCTAGAAGTGCGTAAAATTATGTATGGTGGGGAGAAAGTGGTTGTGGAGAGGTTTTTCTCCTCTCATGGTAATAGGCACTAAAGTTGAATGGTGGGAGATTACAGAGAAATATTTGTAAAAACTTTTATGCAGCATATAGTTATCATGTGAAACTCAGTGCCACAAGATGTGGTGGAGCCCACCAACTTAGCTTTTAAGTAGGATTGGATGAATTGATGGAAGGTAAGGTAACACTGGTTTCTTGTTGTGTGCCTTCAAGTTGCCTCTGACTTATGGTGACCCTAAGGCAAACCTATCACTGGGTGGTCTTGGCAAGATTTATTCAGAGGAGGTTTGCCATGGCCTTCCTCTGAGGATAACAGATGTGTCACTTGCCCAGGGTCACCTAGTGGTTTCCATGGCCAAGGGGGGAGGGGATTCAAACCAACACCCAAACCAGTACACCACCCTGACTCATCCATGACTACTAGACTCCATATTACATTTAGGATCAGAAGTAGTATGCCTTTCTATCACAGTTACTGAGGGATCTGGGAGAGGAGGTGTTGTTGTGCTTCATAGCCTGCTTCTGGGTTTTCCATAACCATCATGGTGACCACTGAAATAGGACAGCGGACTAGATTGGCCTTAAGTTTATTCGAGCAGGACTCTTCCTCCACCTTTCTTATGATATCTTTCTCTCTTCTTCAACCTCCCTTTCTGGTTCTTTTTAGTGGGTATCCCTTCTATTAAGTGGTGTGGAGCTGAAGGTGACTATAATGTGATGGTGATGGAACTTCTAGGACCCAGCTTGGAAGACCTCTTCAACTTCTGTTCCCGCAAATTCAGCCTCAAGACTGTTCTGCTTTTGGCAGATCAAATGGTGAGTTTTTACTTGTTTCTTATCCATTTCTTAGGTTCATATGTGCTTTTGTTTGTGGTTCACCATCTACATAGCAATATTAGATTTAATATCCTAAGTAAGCCCTTAAGTAAGAATGCAGAACATTTGCAGAAATAGTAAGCTTTTTTCCACATCTCCCTCTGTATTTCTCTAGCTCTTGCTAAATAAAAGCTAGAAATACTGCAGTGTAGTTATGAAAGAAGTGGTGGAGAGTGTGGGCTAATGGCTAATTCTTGAAGATGCAAAGATGAGGCAGGCTGTGATATGTCACTAAGGTTGGTAGTTTGTAAAGACTTGGTGTTCTTGAAGATCTCAGAGACCACCTTTTGCACAACTCTTTGCCTAGTAATAGGAACCCCTTGGTTCTTGTTCCTGTCCTGTGTCCAGGTAAAGGAATGCAGGTCCCACTTGAGAAATTTCTTCTTTAGATGTATATCCAGTAGTTGTATGACTACATCCTCACTTTTGCCTTCTTGCTGCTACAATGAATACTTTAGGTCTCCTGATCTCTCTCTGAAGCTTCATCTCAAGTTATATTGCAAGCTTTATCATGTATGTGCATTTTATTGTATACTTTGCTGTTGTAGTAGTTTATGTACCTTTACATCTTCTTCTTCTTCTCTTTTGTCTTGGTTCATTCCAACCAATTTCTAGATCAGTCGTATTGAGTACATTCATTCCAAGAACTTTATCCACCGAGATGTAAAACCAGACAACTTTCTTATGGGTCTTGGCAAGAAGGGAAACCTAGTATACATCATTGACTTTGGCCTGGCGAAGAAGTACCGTGATGCCCGCACCCATCAACACATCCCCTACCGGGAAAACAAAAACCTGACTGGCACAGCCCGCTATGCCTCTATAAACACCCATCTTGGGATTGGTAAGCCTGTTTTTTATTCATGTGTCTAAGAAGAATGGAGAAAGATCCATTTAATCATTTTATAACTTCAGTTCCTATTTGGAAACTCAAGTGAAAAGTGAGCGATGACCTCAAGATACTATTTACATGTTATAGTGGAGCTGTGTGGCACTGTGGACTGTGTTTTGCATTTTAAGTCTTCCTGATGTGATCTTCTGAAGTTTGAATGTGTAGTTGAGTTCAGAAAGCGTGGGCATAGAAGATAAAGGTTATCTTGTTTGTACAGCACAAGACCAATGAGATTCTCTTCTGTAGGGTCAGCACGTTTTTATTATGTTTTGGGTTGTGCTTGAGCTGTGAACCTAACAACCAGAACACTGGCGAAAAAGATAAACCAGATGAAATGGGGGCACATGATATAACATTCTGTATCAAGTCTGTGTGTTTGAAACCTCAAAGTAGCATAAGTCATGCAGTATTTTTGAGCTGCCGGAAAGCAACTATAGTTTTACCAGAACCATATCCAGGGTGTGCGTGTGTGGCGCGCGTACACATGAGCTTGTTGCTGGTTAATGGAATTATTTATTAAAATCTGTTACTTTCCCCTTTAGTTCTGGGATAATCAGTGCTTTTCCACACAGTAGCATAGGACTGTCATATGCCTTAAAAGTCAGGAGTAAATATGGCAAAGTGCTCTGTTGAAATCAAAATCAGAAACTTTGTCTATGAATATATGAAAAAAAATTCAATCTGCATTTTTAAGCAAGCTGATTCACACTTCCTTGACTGATACCTGGGAAAGAATACAGTTTTTCTCTCATCCTCATACTAGGATAAATTTTGCTGTGTAAGTCTGTACTCAAAATAATAATAAAACATTTGAGTTGGGGTAGATGCTAGTGAAAAGTACATATTTCTTTGCAATTTTTAAAAAGATTTTAAAAATGAGACAGATAGGAGATGGAACCAGCCTATGAATAAAATAATTGCAAAATTAACATGGATAGGGAATAATTGATCTGTACAGCACTGCTTAAGTCTGTTGCTTAAAAAGAGTGCCTTTCATAAGAAAATGTGCATTGAAGATTTCTTATCTAGATCATGGGTGAAGATTATGTGATCCAGATGTTGTTCTACTTCATCTGACAATCCTAGCCTGTATAGCCAAGGAAGAGGAATGCTGGGAGTTCTAGCCAACAACATTGGGAATGCTATATGAACTCCATCCCTGATTTAGATTAATAAAAAATTTTAAAAAGCATTAAAATCTGGATTACTTCATGAATGCAAGGTGACGTGAAACATCATGTTCCATTATAGTCAGTGGATGTGGCAGGTGTGCACCTACGCTGTCGCACTTTTGTTACGTGCATTCACTATAATGGGATGGGATGCTTTGCTCTTTTTTTTTAACATAGGGGTTCCTGGAATGGAACCCCCACATATGGAACAGGCACACTGTACCTTCGTTCCTAGAGTACCCATGGAATACACCCTTCTGACTCAAGTTCCTGGAGTATACTGGAGCCCAAATTGGAAGGGACTTGCCAGTACGCCCTTCTCAACAGTTATATTTTGGATTAGTGGTGTAGTGGTTTGAACATTACACTACGATCCTGGAGACCAGGATTTTGTTCCCTGCTTGGTCATGGAAACCCACTGGGTGATCTTGGGTGTGTCACACGCTCATCCTCCAGAAACCCCTGTGATAGGTTCACTTTAGGGTTGCCATAAGTGGAAGCAACTTGAAGACACACAACAGCAACAACAATAGGGTTTCCTTCTTCTATATGTGCAGTTGTATAAAACACGAACTTCTGTGGCTTATATTATATGCAGTAAGAGAATGCCTTGGAGAGCCCATTCAGACATGAGCTAGTTGGGTGAAAACAGTTGGAAAACAAATGCAAAACTACAGGTAATGTCCAATTTTTTTTCCCAAAGCTGTGGAACAGAAACAGTACATCAGTGGTTTCTGTGTTGGCTGGTCTTTCAAGATTCCCCAAGGTCTTAGTTGTGTAAATAGTCAGGGCAGTAATTTTAATCATGTGTTTTTATCACTTTGTTTAAAGTTTTAGTTGATAATACTAATTGATCGAAGGTTTTGCAAGCCATTTGTATGGTTTAATCATGATATCTAAAATCCAGGCAGATTGCTTTTGTGCTGTGCTGGTTACTTCTTTTAAAAAGGAAATAATAAACTGGGAGGCAAGTACAGAAAGGGGCAACTGAGATGACCCGGGAGCTGGTTTAAGAGTTTTTTACCCTTCAGTTCTGCAGGGTGGCTTGCAAGGCCACAAATTGTCTGGGCAGAGCCAGACATAAATCATCTTTCTTCGTACTAAACCTCAGATCCTTCAGTGACTTGGTGAAGAGCCATCTAAGCTTGTGGACTTAGCACAATTAATTATGCATTGCATGAACAAGTGCTTCCTGTTGTCTGTCCTGAAACACTTGTCCACACAATTCATAATTCACTCTGTTGGATTCAGTGCTTAGATGGCTGCCTTTTTAAAGGATTGGCCAAATGTGCAGTTTCTTTAAATGGCAGTAATCTGAAAACTGAACACCCATTTTAAGAGGTAGTAAGACTCCAGATTCTGTCTGATCTGGGAAGCTAAGCAGTGTCAGATGTGATTAGTGCTTAGATGGGGGACTACCAAGGAATACCAGGTGCTATAGACAAGTGTTTCTCAAGCAGTCTGTTGTGGGGGACTAGCATTTATTTTCTTCCAGTGTGCCAGAGACTAATGTGGCATTTGTGTCCATTAGATATAGTTGTCTCTTTCTTTCCTGAAACCTTGCCAGAGACAGGGAGCCAAGGGCTTAGGAATTAGCACTGGTCCAGACACCACCACTTTGAGTAGCACTATTGTGGACTATATTTCATAGGCAGGTAATGATAAACCACCTCTGAGTATTCCTTGCCTAAGAAAGTTTAGTGAAATTTGTATTTCTTAGATAAGTGTGGGGGAAGTAGGTATAACAAGATTTATGCTTTGCTTGTCAGCTTACTATAAACATCTGATTTGCCACTATTGGAGACAAACCTGGAGCTAGAGGAACTTTTTTCTTTTTTGCTTAAGAGTTTTGTTAGTTAGTTTTTGTTAGTTTTTGATTTGACAGAGGCAAATTGGTTCTTGGCCCAAAGTCATCCACACCTCCCAAAAATTGTTTTCCCCTATCTTTTCCAGTGATTTCCACATATAAAACCCTAGCTTACAGTTATTTCTGTAATACATTTACACTTATTGACAGAGCTAAAACAAGGTGACAGGTACATGCATAAAGACTAGTGGGGATAGGGAAGGTGATAGCTGGTGAAAAGCATTTGGGAAATATCAGGTTAACCCGTAGACCATTCTAAATAAGTAGTCCTTTTATTTAGCAGTGCTTTTCCCCCCTGCCTCAGTTGGTCACATACATAGTGCTTTGCAGAAGAATTCATCTTCTCCCTTTGACTTTTCCCCAAATTTGTTGTGTTACAAACTGGAATGGAAATGAATTTAATTGCAGTTGTTGCCACTTCATGTACACAAGATTGAATATCAGTAGGATGATGCAAA
Organism: Ctenosaura bakeri; assembly: GCA_948474755.1. Taxonomy (NCBI): domain Eukaryota; kingdom Metazoa; phylum Chordata; class Lepidosauria; order Squamata; family Iguanidae; genus Ctenosaura; species Ctenosaura bakeri. The sequence continues at coordinate 65,645 of CAOLHI010002757.1, read as the reverse complement.
AGGTTTCCATTTCAGTTATGCATTGTAATATAACAAAATATGGTAATATAACAAAAAAAGTCAAAAGGGTATGTGTGACTAGTTCTGCTAGGCACTGTAGGACGGTGAACAAAACACTGATTGGAGCCACCAAGGCAGCTTCTCTGTTCTTCTGGAAGTTGTGAACAACTCAGAAGCATTGCCTTGTTTTCTGCACTTAACTGTACCACTGAAGAGGATAGGAACCCACTACAGAGCCTTAAGCTCTGGGACTCCTTTGCCCGAGTAAGCTTCTGAACAGTTGATTGATGCCGCACATGGTTAAATGTTAAGCTCTGACCTGATACTTAGGCACTGTGAAGTACTGGGTTATTGGTGTAGACCACTAGCATAACCCAGCAATCTGCTGTTAAGATTTCCGGTTGTTGGCTTGCAACACCATAAAAACTGAGCTAATCTTCCATTCCTCAAGGTACAGATAGAATCTGTTGCACTCCTGGGAATTTGGACATGCAAATAATTTTTACAGCCACAGGGAAACACTTGGCCTGCAGAACATCATCACTATTTTGCAATTGATAAAGCGGTGATGTTTCTGCCTGGAGGGCTGAGGGGGGTTCCTTTCAACTTACACTTATGACCATTATCTAGTTGTACCTAAGTCAATAGGAGGAAAGTGTTTTGCATGTTGTATGTTTGGATGGTTAACAAGAAATATTTATTTGCATTGATTTTGGGCAGATCAGTTGTGAAAGGGAATTTGCTGTTTCTTCAGATAACTGTGTTCTTGTCTTTGCTGGGTGGCCAAGTTACCAGCAATGTAAAATTAATTGTAGGTAGATTCTCATTTATAGGATGAGTTCTGAATAGGAGCACAAGTGATTTAAGTATTTTGGTTTGGTATTCCTTGTCAGCAAACTGCAGGAGGATTTGGATTAAATTGATTTGGATTTGGAGAAGCCCTTGAGTAAAATGATAAAACAGTAATGATACTCTTAATAGTAATGGTAAGCATTTTGGATTACTTTACGGAATCACATTGGCTGGCCCATCCCCAATTCATAGGCTAATGACTACAAGGAAATTTATTTTAAAACATTATTTCTCACAGTCTGGTTTTGGTTTGATTTTACAAACTTATTCACACAGTGCCTTTCCGTCAGTGCTTATGTTTTAAAAACATATTTGGTTAGATGTTTAAATTGATATTTTTTTGTGAGCCACAAAATATGACTTGGCTGAGTGGTTTTCAGACACACACAAAAAAGTATGATCACCATATTCAACCCACTGTGGATTCCTTTGAAACATCAGGGTTCCATCACAAGGCAGAAGTGGGTAGCCAGTAGGGCTTACTGCCACCTCCACTGCTGCTCCACACCATTTTTTAGGGGGACTTACAAGCCTTGTTCACAGTTTCTCAGTCTCATGAGGCTTGCAGTCCTTATTAAAAATGCCAGAGGGAGGCAGCAGAGGTGACAGCAAATAATCTGTGAATAATCAAATCCGCAAAAGTGAAACCCACAGATGTGGAGGGCTTGACTGTATGCTTCTGGAGCTCCCAGGAACGACGACAACAATTATTGTTCTCAGATTATTATAGGACTAGCATTACTTTCTCATCCCTGTGCCCTTAAGACAGGGGTTGGCATAAGCTGCCTGTGGGCCTTGTGCATCCCCTGGCCCCCATTTTGGTGGCCTCTGAAGCTTCCACCTGTCCCTCAAAGCCAAAAAAAATTGGACACAATTTGTGGACACATTTGACCCCCAAATCACAAGAAACCTCCAAAGTGTGAAAACATGTAAAAGTCTCCAAACCCCCAAAGCTCCCCCAAACCCTGTATTACCCCACCACCACTTCCACCACTTCTTTTCCTCTGCAGTGTCTCTCAAAATGGTCACTAGTAATGATGTCACTTCCTGTCACCATTTTCAAAGGGACTGCAGGAAAAAATAAGGGATAAGTGGATTTTGGTGGGACATGGAGATTTGGGATGGCCCATGGCCCCCATGCAGTTACCTACCTCTGCTTTACGGAATGCTTAGCCTTGGCTTTTCTGTGAAATACTGAGCTTGTGAAGAGTCTCAAAGTGAGGAACCTCATAGCTAGCAAATGGACTTTGTCAATATGCCTTGAAGGATGGCTTCACACTTGTCTTCCATATCTTAGAATGGTTGTTCTGTGCTTTGTTGTACTGCTTATGGTTGTTTCCTCTGGGATAAAATACTGGAAGCAATATGTTTCTCCTTCTTTCTGGGAAACATGAATAAGAGAGTATTATTGTGTTCATATCCTGTTTGTGGGTATCCCATGGACATCTGATTGGCCAGTATGGAAATAGAACACTGTACCAGATAGACTTTTGATCTGATCCATTTGGCTTCTTAGTTGTTAACAAGTGCTCCCCCTATACATACACATGCACATGCACACGCTTGTGCGCGCGCGCACACACACACGACAACACACACACACAGAGAGTGGCTTAGCTTGAGTATTGCACCAAACCATGATTTGGTGCATGCCTGAATTGGCAAGCTATAGTTTTTGATCAGCTGGCAAACTTAGGATCAGAGACTACTACATATGAAGATGGACATGTTGAACAGATAGAAAATAAAAGCATCATGGTCTAATTGTACTTTGTTTGTACAATTTGGAAGTTCAAAGCGTTTGGGTTCTAAACTACAATTAGTACAAATTATAGTTGGAGTGTTCAGAATGATGCTTTGACTGATAAAATACATGTAGAGCTTCACATGTGCCAGTTACACGGGTGCATATAGCATGATAGAGAAGATTACATACAGTTTCTTAAGCAGTGCTTTCTATGTAGAAAGTTTTTCATAGCTGAAGGGGCCCTTAGTCAACCATTCTAACTGTAAACACTGGGCATGTAGTAGCATGCACAAATCAATTCCAGCTGGTGTTTGCAAATGGATCTTTTGGACTTTGCATATGAACAGGCAAAGTGGTAGTTTGCATGTTGATTGGAGGTACATTAACTCTTAACAGTCTGATTTGTATGTTGTAAGAAATGTTTAAGCATCACTTGTGGAAAAGCACAACCTGGAAACCTGAATTTGCTCTGAAGTATTTGAGTAATAACTTCATTGAACATTTTTGTGAATGCTTTTCCTGATTCATGGTAGGCTAAAATCAAATACTTCAGATTACAGGTTAATATTTCTGCAGTGGTAGCAAAGCAGACTCTGGAATTTAAACCTCTTAGGCTTGATTTTTAAGCAGATTTTGGAGGTGTGCTTTGAGTTATCCTGTGTTCTTGTAAATTGCATTGGGAGAATCTTTATAAAAAGATGAGACATAAATAAAACTGCTTGTATCTGAAATGGTGTTTTAAAATCCAAGCACTGTTATAGCTAAAATTCTTAGTTTAAAAAGAAAATAACATAGCAAATTGTATTATGTTTTAAAACAATTATTTAAATTATTTAATACAAATTGTATTAAATAACAAATTGTATTATGAAATAATATGCAGTGCTGTAGGTTTGCTTAATTAGCTTGCTATGGTCTATTTTAGGATATGTCTACCAACTCTGTAGCCCCTGGGCCAAATGCAGCATGCCAGTCATATATTGCTGTCTGTCTCTGGATAGCCCTCAGGCAGACTGTATTAACACCAACCCTGAATTACTGTAACCTTTTAAGAAAAATGATTGGAGGAACTAGTATGGAGAAGACCTAAATGGATTATCTGAAGTCTTGAGAGAAGTTGAAACAGGAACTATAATTGGACCCTGAAAAAAAATTATGTGGACAGTTGACAAAAATGTACAATTATTAAGAATCTAGAGTTGTGTTCTTTAAAAAAAAGTCCTGTAGTTAGCAAGGTTAGGATAAATGTAAGCAATTGTTTTGGTTGGCCTCATGGGTTTGGCTGCTGAGGATTTCCTCTGACTTCAGGGAATATAGTGCATTTTTATTCACTCTCATTTTGTCATGTGATGTTAGGCATAAGGAAAAGAACTGCATTCTGTACTCTGTTGAACTTAATTGGCTATGGTATCCTGAACTGAATGTAAAGAATGTTTGTTTGAATGCACAGTGGAAGTATTACACTATCCAGAAGACAGGCAGGCTGTGTATTTAATCAAATGTGAAGAAAATAAACTGGAAAAGAGAATGAGAAGTAGATAGCAAGATTTATATGGACTTTTCAGCTGGTCCCTGCGGGTTTTGTTGCTAGGAAAAGTGATTTGAACAGCACCCCCTTGATTCACACATTCCAGTCAATTTTTGCTGCTCAGAAGATGACTTCCAGCCTCTCCTGCACCCTTTGGAGCTCAAGATAACTGAAATAGACACTCAAAGGTGCCCAGGAAAAGGCCTGTAACAGACCCTGTCTGGAGGAGAAGGGTATAAATATACTAGTGATTTCTTTTCACATGCTTGCAATTGATTCTCTATGTTGTACCCCTCCATACACGTCTGATGGGGAATACCCAGCAGGGTCCCAGACCTTTCCTGTTGATCAGGCTGTCTAGAAGCTACAGATGAAATCATGCCAAAATAATGACACATTATTCACATGAATGATTCCATGTTGACAGGAGGATTCTGGGAGTACTAGTTTAAAAAAAGGTTGTTTTCCAAGCTGTGATCTCTGGAATAAATAAATAGTTTCTTTTGATTTTTATCAGTCAGTAACAGGGGTGTTGGACAATACTGGATCTTATAGATGACCAACTTGCATTACAAGTGAATTAACTCTTTTGTCAAGCCCAGAGAGCTCTGATGTGCTTGTTTGTCTGTGGCCTCATTGAGAAGGTGGAAATTATTGTTCCATTTATAATTTAAGGTGTTTTTTTAAAAAGTATGTTCTTTCTAATGGATTTAATACCTTATTGTCAACTGCTCCTTCTAAAGTTGGGACTGTAACCCAAGCCTTGATTTCAAAGAGGTATCACACTTATTGGTGAGTGGGTACCCTTAGCCCTACCCCAGACTTGGACATGCAGTCAGCCCTCTACATTTGTGGGTTTCACTTTTGCAGATTTGATTATTCACAGATTATTTGCTGTCATCTTCACTGCCTCCCTATGCCATTTTTAATAGAGACTGCAAACCTTGTGTGACTGAGAAACTGCGAAAAAGGCTTGTAACTCCCTATTAAAAATTATGTGGGGCAGCAGTGGAAGTGGCAGTAAGCCCCATCAGCCACCACATCTGTCTTGTAAATGAACTCTGATGCCTCAGAGGACTCCATGGTGGGTTGAATATGGTGATCATACTTTTTTGTGTGTTAAATATTGTTTGGGAGGGCCTAGTGTTATTCTTGTTTTTTTCACTTTCTCAGTGGTCCTGTGCCCCTAATCCTAGTGAATGTGGAGGGATGACTGTAATCCTTTCTATCTGTGCTGGAAAGAACACACATTATTTTATATCCTGCCTTTCTACCCAAAGAAATGTTCAGTCATGTCAGTTTTCCAATGTTATAGTAGGCTATCTGGAAGCAGCTGCTAGTGTATATGCTTCTTCATTGAAGGCCATCACATGTATGCATGGATGTGTGCAGGCAGGGCTAGCAGTGAATAACTCATGGAGGGATATAATCTTTTGATTTTCAAACAAGTGCTTGAACATGACAGGAATATTACCAAACCACTGTTGGAACATGTTTCATTTGTTGCAGTGAAAGAAAGTAATGGGAAAGGTAAGGATGTGCAGGTATCATAGCCTTGACTCCACAGTGGGAACCAAGAGCAGCTAGGACAGAGCAGCGTGGGGGTACGTGTAGAGGAATTGTTTCCACACCACATCTTGACTACAACTGTTAGGTTATCAGTCCCAGTGCTTGGAAGAAATAAGCCAGTAAGTTGTGTTGTAAGACAGCTGTCTGTTTGTGCAATTTTTCCATTGTTCATTGATCAAGTATAACTTATGCTGAACAGCATATGCTGAACATCAGCTGACTGGTTCAACCTTTTAAACAAGTAGTGGGCAAACACTGGAGGCTAGGGAACTGCACTGCCTCCCAGGTGAACTTGGAGGGCTACATGTATCCTGAAAAATAATCCTGCTGCCTGCCTGCCTGCCTGCCTGCCTGCCTCCCTCCCTCCCTCCCTCCCTCCCTCCCTCCCTCTCTCTCTTTCTTTCTTTCTTTCTTTCTTTCTTTCTTTCTTTCTTTCTTTCTTTCTTTCTTTCTTTCTTTCTCTTTTTTCTTTCTCTCTTTCGCCCCAGATGCACTCTGAAGCATGTGGGCATTTTGGCCTAAAAGAAACTTTTTTTTTTTACAACAGGAAGTGATCTGTTGTAATCACTTCCTTTTTTAAAAAAAAGTCCTTCTGGGTTTAAGGTAGCACAGAGAGGCAAAAAGTGGTGGTCGTACATGTCTTTGGAGGGGTCACATGTGGCCTACTGGCTGCACTTTGGCCTACTGGCTGCTCTTTGACCACCCCATCTTAAAAGTGCAACATGAGGAGATGGTAAAGTTGAGGAAGACACTGGAGGAAGCTTGAGGCTTGGACTGGGGCATTCTAGAATTTCATTCCTGTGTATAATACAAAATGGTTTCCATTGTTGAGGGAAGCAGTGAAGAGTGGGAGCTTCCGCTCTTCCCTTGCTGTAACTTCAATATTGTTCTCCCAGAAAGAAGGCAATGGATTGTCAAAGTCTGTTGGTTAAATTGTTGAAAAAGTAGTGCTACAACAAATTGGTTTATTTCATTGTGCTCCAGGACTTTGCTTTTGCTACGGTTGATGGCTAAGTGGATGGTAGAATCTGTGCGGTCAATGCAGCTCTGGCTGAGTTGCGTATAGCCTAAGAGATTTAAGAACCAAAGAGATAAGCAGGAGTAAATTGCCCCCTTGCAATTGGGAAGAAAATTTTTTTTTTCCCATTATTACTTTGACCTGCTTAATTCACATTTACCAAAACAATATGCAAACAGATGCAGTTTTCCTTTGGTATCACACTTCTCTGGATTTTTGAAGGGCAGTTCTCCAGTGGGGGAAAAAGAGAATACACAGAAAGATGCAGATATTTGTGAAGCCAGCTTTTATACAATTGCATTGTGTTAAAGAAAGATGTATGTAAAAATATGTATACAGTGAACTCTCTATATTTGTGGGTTCCTTCACCCCCTGCAAATAGCAAAAAATGCAGATGATTGCATCCTGTATTATTAAATGGCTGTGGTAGGTGCATGGACACTTCAGTGTGTTCTCATTCACATCCCTGCCATTTTATGTATAGACTGCAACATTCTGCCAGGGCTCAGATTCCCAGATCCAGAGGTTGCATATATGGAAGATCCACTGAATATTGGGAAGAATATGCATGGAAATGACTGTTGGAGGCTGCATGTAGGCTCTAGAACTCCTTTCAAAGGTAAACTTGTCTCCTGCTATCTCAACAGTCCTTTGAAATTAGGTGAAAATTTCCCATTTTTATAGAATCCTCATTTGGGCAGATTAGAAAAACCCAGTGAGTACAGTAATCTGGGGTATTTTCTTACCCCAGTGGGAATTCTAGTGTGTTCCAGGTTATAAACATCTCCCACACTCACTGTCCCATATTCCTGTTAAAATTGTCCCTTAGCATCTGGTGTTTATGTATGACTTGGGCAAACATGCACTTAAAGCAGAAATGGAGAAATTGTAGACCTTTAGATATTACCAGACTTCATCTCTCATCAGCTCTAGCCAGCATACTCAGTGGTGAGGGATGCTGGGAATTGCAGACCAACAGCATCTAGAGACACACAAGTTGCCCACCCCTCATTTTAAGCTGCTAGTTTGTTTCATCTCTTTGGTACATAATTTTGGGAAGACTGGTGTTTTTAATTTGTTGACTTTGTATCCCACTGTCCACCAAATGGTGTCCAGGGGAGGATCATAGCAACAAAATGGATCCTCCTCTGTAATTTGTGCACCCTGACTAAAAGCAGTGACTTGCTTTTCTTTTCTTCCCTTTCCCTTGTCCCCTCCCTAGGTTTTCAAACTACTAATAAAGGGCAGTCAAAACTGACTGGGACGCATGAGGTAGGCTTATTATAAAGCCTGTCTCAAGAGAGGGAGGGTCTCTTGTGAGAATTCCAGCCTCCTGTGAGTTCTGAAATCCCATAGGAACCCCCTGCTGAAACTGTGGAAATCTTGTGATGGCAGGCTAGCAGCCATCATGAGGGATAGAATTTTACTGCTGCCAGGGCAAGTGTGCAATACTTAACCTGCAACAGAAAAAGCAGGCAGTTGGCCTTGTTCAGAAAAGAAATTCTCAACATTTGGTGGGTAATTTGAGAGCTGCATGTTCAACCAGTGCCTGAATATACAGAATTTTGGCATCCTCTTTAACACTTAATGCTCATATGAGAGAAGTTTTCTAGTCATTAAATACAGGACATCCCTTACAATAAGCCTGGTAACCCTATGTGTCCCCTCTTTTTATGACTGTAAAATGGTAATATATGACTCCAGGATAAAGAGACACAATAGGCTTACTGTAGTATTGATTCATAATATCTTGGATTCTGGGATGACATTTGGGTTAGGCTTATTTGTTTGTTCCTATCACAGCCTTTCTTCTGCAGAACACAGAGTAGCATACAAACTTGTCCTCATTACCCATTTTCCACCTACAACCACACTATAAGTTAAGTTTAGCTAAGAAAAGACAGTTCAGGTTACACAGTCAGCTTTATGGGCTGAGTAGAGATTTGAACCACTCTCCATGGTCCTAATTCATCAGTGACACCATACCACATTTGAAGGTGGTGAACCCATTTCTTGGTGTTTTTCAAAACCCATCTGGGCTGTGGTTACTTGCTTGGCCACTGTGTGTGTGGTGAGAATGAAACTCAACAAGACAGATGGTTACCTGCTTTAAAGTCTCATGAATTGGCTTGCTGTGTTAAGAGTATGCAGGAGAAGATTGTACAGTAGGCAAATAGCATGCTTTTTCTTTTCTTTTTTTCAAAAAAACCCTCTATACACTATTCTCTTTTATGCTAACAGTACAGTGAATATTATTAATATTGTGTACTTAAGCCTTTGGACCCAGAAGCTATGGCTGGATTCAGTTTGTTTAAATTATTTCTTTAATCTTTCATTCCAACAGGCAAATGGCACAGATATCAGGGAGGTAAATCTTCATACAGCAAAAAATAAAAATAAAAAAAAATTGCTGAGCAAACTGGAAGCTAGTGGCCCAGCATGAAAAATCAAAGCTACAGTCCATCACAGTGAAACATGCTTAAGTCCATAAATATTAGTGAGTTTACAAGTGCTTAACTGTTTACTAGTTTACCTCTTCTGTTTCACAATTAAATACAGTATTCTGTTGGTGTTTAAAACAGCTTTTAGGGTTTTTTTTTTTTTTGGTTCCTTAAAGACTAAAAGATTTCTTGTGTAATAAGATTACAGTTGTTGTGCTTTTCTAACACTGACCAGTCTTCCGCTAGGGGAGGATTTGGGGTTTGAGGAAGAAGGCTTGAGCCACTGAAACTTTGAGACAACAACAGCAGCAATTATGAAAAAGCAGAAGCATCAACACTGGGGACCATGTTATATTGAGCCAAAAAAAGGAGTTTAGCCTTGTGTGGCTTTTGGACAAATGAAGGCCTAAATCTGATTGTTGGTTCCACCTAAAGTAAACCTGTTGAATCAGTGGGAACTTGGTTAAATCAACACTTAACTACTTTCATTAAACTCATTGGGCCTTGTCTAGTTGGACAGACAACTGAATTTAGGCTTCTCTTTAAAAAACAACATAGTTATCTCTTTACCACAATATGTAAGCATGAGTTGCCCTGTCTTGTTGATCTTATTCACTGAAGGAAAGTTTCATTGCTGAATAAAAATTGCAGTCAGCCTGTTTTATTTACATTTTGCCAGTCAAAAACCTGTGAACTTTCTGAGGGTGCTGTAATTATACAATGCATAAATTAAGAGAGAGATTAGAGAAGAGTCTTTTAACGAATGGATAATCACTTTCCTGAAGCTGCTGTTTGTATTAACAAATAAAACACCTCATATTTTAAATAGTGACTGCTCTGTAAAATGAGGGTAGAGGCGAGGCTAAACCCAGGCATTTCTATATGACTTGTGATTTGACCGCAAGGTCTAGGATATATGTGTGGGTGCCACCCTTCAAGCAAATAAGCAAATAGGCATGGCACTGCATCCTTTTCTTTCAAATCCTATGCAAAAGAATTCATAAAAGTATCTACATATGATTGTGTCACAATATGTATGTTTCTTTACCTCATCAACTTGGCTTCTGCCAGTGTAGCACTACATTCCTGTTCTTTTCCCCCCTTCCCCTGGCTATAGCAGTTTCACGTGATGTTAGGCATAGCATTTTAATCCTCTTTGCAGTTATAAGGGCTTAAACTTTTTTAAAAATGAAAGCTGAGCACTTGAGATGATTTGTGTACAAATACTAAAATCAATGCTTTTTCTGCCCTACTGTGGAATTGCACAACACAGAAAGCCTTCTCTGGAGCTGAACTTTCCGCAAGACTTTCTCAGCAGTGATGTGTACTAAACACACATTGCAAATATAAATAAATGTTTGGATTCTTGGCAGGATTGGCCAAACTCTGTCTTCTGGAGCTTTCCTATGTCACTCTCTTTTCTCCCCTTCTTTATGACATTGTTTGAACTGTTGCTGGAACATCTTTGCTCATGTCTGTGTATGTATCCATCTCTTTCCAGAACAAAGTCGTCGTGATGACTTGGAGAGCTTGGGTTATGTGCTGATGTACTTCAACCTTGGCTCACTGCCTTGGCAAGGTTTGAAGGCTGCTACTAAGCGCCAGAAATATGAGCGCATCAGTGAGAAGAAGATGTCAACACCCATCGAGGTGCTCTGTAAAGGCTACCCTTGTAAGATTTTTGAGTGCCCTTTTATGTGTCCGTGTAACTGTATTCTTCTGCATGTAGAATCATAGAACTGGAGGAGACCACAAGGGCCACCAAGTCCATCCCCCTGCCATGTAGGAATACACAACCAAAGCACTCCCAACAGATGACCTTCCAGCCTCTGTTTAAAAACCTCAGAAGAATGAGACTTCACTACACTCCAAGGCAGCATATTCTATTGTCAGCCTGCTCCTACTGTCAGGAAGTTCTTCCTAATATTTGGGTGGAATCTCTTTTCCCATAGTTTGAAGCCATTGCTCTGTGTTCTAGTTTCTGGAGCAGCAGAAAACAAGCTTGCTTCATCCTCATATGACATCTCTTCAAATATTTAAACATGGCTATCATGTCATCTCTTAACCTTCTCTTCTTCAGGCTAATCATACTCAGCTCCCTGAGCTGCTCTTCATAGGGCATGGTTTCCAGGGCATGTGTTCTCATTGGCCTTGTGGGTTGGGGATTCTGGGTTTTGCAGTCCCAGTAAGAGCAGTGTTCCTAAGTTCTGCGTATTCCAACTTCTCTTACACACTTCCTCTGTGTGCATTATAAACAGACTCAGATGTATAGTCATAACCTTCACAAATGTTATTTCACCCTGCTGTGAACTTAGAAGCCAGAAAAAAAATGTTGTTTCTCTCCCAAATGCAAAATCTGGATCTGCAATAGTACTCTTTCAACAAACACTGCCTCTAGTGGCCATCTGAAAACAGTAGCTGAGGAAGCTGTTTGAGAAGTACCACTGAGAGAGGCAATCTGCTGCATAAATGTGGGGCAGGCTTTTGCCAGAGGCCTCCATGTTAGGGGTGGAAGTAGTATTTTCTGTCATTTTCGGGCTGAAAATTAGGGTTCCTGACATTTGGGAAGCATATTACAGTGGTGAAAATTCTAACCATTCACACATCCTGAAGTATTTTAGGAAGTTATTCTACATAGAAATACACATCAATTTTCCGAGCAAAAATTATGGACTTTTGTACCTCCAAGAAACTAGTTTCCTGTTTTCTGTGTGTGCAAAATTGCTGAGTTTTGTAATATTTCACCAAAAAAGGTAATATTTCATAAAAACAAATTATGTGGATTTCTGGAAGCAGTACGAGAATTTCTGTGCAGAAAAATTATTTTTGCACAAAAGAAGTGGCTAACTTGTTTTTTGCATGAAAATGTGGGGGCGTTTGCACAAAAAAGTCTTTTGCTCAAAAGCCCCCATAATTTTTATACAAAAAAAAATGTGTAATTCTGCATGGAACATTTCCTCAAAATGCTTTGGGATGTGTGAGTACCAGATAGGAACTGCACAGAGAGAATTAGTTTTCTCCCACAGCAAAGAGAAATTTGCAAATAATATCCTCACTTATAAAGGATGTAATAAGTCAGAATTTTTATCCCTATTTTCCTACCAGCTTATAGAGAAAGGCTTCATATCTACAAGTTCAGGCAAGCATGGGCAGTTTTGAATATACATGCCTGAGCAAACTGTGATGCATGGGTGTCCCCAACCTTCTTTATCCTGTGGAGCAATTTAGAAACTTGGAAAACTGTAGATAGGACTACCACAAAATAGCTGCTATAGAGGCCTGGCTAGTTACAGGCGAGAAGTGACATACCCAGGCAACTGAGTAGAAGACAGGTGTTGAGGTTGAACCAGAAATATCAAGCCACTGTTGGAACCCCACATAAGACAACAGTAAGATTTATTTGACAGAAATCAACTAGCAAGGGGCATAGTCAAATAACTTGTCAACTAATTCACCTAAGGCTGACCTAAGACGTTTTGTTCCTCTCCCATAATCCAAATGTGGTTATATAGGACCAGATACTCAGACACTTTCTCCCAGGATCAGCCATATGGGTCCTCTCTTTCTCATCATACACCTCCCTGACATTCCATTATACACATTCCATCATGATTCACATGAATGATTCTGCATGATTCACACATCATATTCCACATGATTCAGGAGCTCCTCCCAACTACCTCCAAAACCACTCAGCTGTCATCTACACTCTTGTCCTCCTACTTAACAGATGTTGCCCCCCCTTTCTTCCTCTACACTGAGAAATTGCCCAGAGGCTTTGTGGGAAATGGAAGATGGCTGGAAGCCAGTGCTTCACTTTGCAGCACGCCTAGCCACCCAGTATAAAAGACAAAAGAAAAAGAACTGGTGGATGCAGCAAACTTGTGAGTGCCACAGTGAGAAGGCAGCTTAAACAGGGATAATCAAGTTATGAGTTCTAGTGAAGCTTGGGTGACCATCAGTTGTCTCCTGGTTATAAAAATAACTGAGGCTTAGGGGGGGGAAGAATTCAGAGTGAGGTACTACAACTTTATGATTCTAGCTATTTAACTTCTGACAGTTGAAAGACCGGAAAAGGTCCTCCAAGAAGGAACACAGTAGTGGGATGGATGGGGTTTTCCCCCCACTATCCCCCTCACTGCTTTTTGGCCCTGGCTTGAAAATGAACAAGGATATACCACAGTGAGTTTGATGGACCAACTTCAGTGTTCAGAATGACCCTATGTCTATAACATGCTGCTCAGGAGTAATGTTTTTGGGCTTTATAAAATGAAGTCTTATATAAAGCAATAGAAAGAATAGCAGTGTCTTTTTTGGATAGTACTGTTCTAAGATAAATCTTCTGCCTTCTCTACTCCCAGCTGAGTTCTCTACATACCTCAACTTCTGCCGTTCATTGCGATTTGACGACAAACCAGACTACTCTTATCTGAGGCAGCTGTTTCGCAACCTTTTCCACCGCCAGGGTTTCTCCTATGACTATGTTTTTGATTGGAACATGCTTAAATTTGTAAGTAACTCGTGTTTAGAGTTTTTGTTTTATGGTGGAGTAAACATTAGATCCTGACTCAATCTTGAAAGCTAAGCAGATTCAAACTTGGTTAGTACTTGAAATGAAGACCACTAGAGAGTAGTGGGTGGTGTAGGCCATATGTTAAAAACATGCTTATGTGAGCAAGCATTTCCTGTTTAGTCCAAACTGACTTCTGTTTCTTGGACTTAAAAATATAATTGTATATTGTGCATTTATTACATTTTAGTGAAGTACACTGCTGTGAAATTTTGGCATATGAGTGATGCATCGATGTTTGTAAATCAATAAAAAATAGTAACAATAATGCGATGAGTGAAAGAGTGGGGATAACCATAATACCTCCTTTCTTTAGTACTGGAATGTGTGCTCTTACATATCTGCAGTCACTTCATACAATAAGAAGTACTTAAATCTGGTGTAGAATTCCATGTCCTTCAATCTTGGCTTCTATATTCTCCTTGTAAAAAGCAGTTCATAACCCTTTATGGCTGTATAAAGAAACTTGAAAACAACTGCATGAAATCACAGGCTTGAACTAAATATTGAATGACCAGGACTACCATCTTCTGCCTGGTTTCTGATTAGGCTGCAGCAGAGCTTGGAGAGGTTATTACTATTATTTTTTTTAATCAACTCCCATGATTGATGAAAATGGAAAATGGTCATGCTGACAAAGAGAATCTTGGAGCTACAATCCCAAGGAACATTTTCAGACTCGGGACTGCAGATAGCAATTTTATGATACAACAGCCTAAGAGTGAAAGTATGAGAGTACCATTATAGGTTGGTCCAAAAGCTGAACCAAGTTTCCTAAAAAAATTTTGGGTTGCTATATTTAAACAAATTTTATATTAACAAATTTGACATGCTTGCTAGTCAACCAAGTGTTTTTGCACTTTATGGCCAGAGAAATGGAAGATGGGGAGATCCTTTTGGTCCAACACACTTTTTGGTGTAGGATATTATTATTATTATTGTTGCTGCTGCTGTTGCGTTAATTGTTACCATCTTTATTTTATCTTTTTTTTTCAAGATTGGGACTCAAGGTGGCTTGCAAATTAAAATGATCACAGTATTATTAAAAGCATGCAAAAATTCAGCATTAAAACACAATTAAACCATTAGCCATATTAAAACAATTTAGAACATATACTTTTAAAAGATTTTTTAAAAAAACTAAGCAGTTGAAACAGTACAGTTTAAAACAATGCTGCACCCTCTTACAGCCTTCAAGAATATTGCCTGCACATTTCCCCCCCTTCAGGATAGCTAAATGAAAAAGCTGATAATGGTGATAGAAAGTTGAACATCAGAGGAAGAGGCCTTAGAAGTACATGACTTGTCCCAATTATGGTTAGAAGAAACAAAGAGGATTCTGCAACATAAATTGTGGAAACTCCCCCTGCAGGATTCAGCATGTAGAATTCTGTAGCGTTTTCCCCCTTTATTTTGATCTATCTAGCTGCTGTTGCAGTTTCCCTACGTGCATATGAATGAAGTGATTGGTCCCTTTTTGGTTGCTGCTAAAGTCTCAGTACCTTGTTGGGTATTTGATATTCCAGGGGGCAGCTCGGAATCCTGAGGACATGGATCGAGAGCGGCGAGAACACGAGCGAGAGGAACGGATGGGGCAGCTCCGAGGTTCTGCCACACGGGCACTGCCTCCTGGGCCTCCTGCTGGAGCCACAGCTAACCGCCTCCGCAATGTCGCTGAGCCTATGGCGTCCACACCCACCTCCCGCATCCAGCAGTCTGGTGAGTAAAGGGAAGATGACAGTGCAAAGTAACCAAAACCAGGCAACTACATCCTGCTTCAGAAACTCATTCTCAGCTAAAATAAAGCCTTAGTATATGTAACTACATTTGTTGCTTGTTATGCTGGCCTTAGTATTTGTTCCTACATTTCTACCTCACCTTTCCTCCAGTCAGCTCAAGGTGGTTGAATGTGGCTCTCCTCCTGCCCACCTAGCCACACAGCCCTGCGAGATAGGTCAGACTGAAAGTTTCACCAAGATCAGCCAGTGACTTCCATGGTTCAACCTCAGTCCCCCAATTCACAGTGAGCATTCTGACCACCATACAACACTGGCTAGTCCATTCCTCCCCATCTGATAGCAGATACCCTTGTTTTTTATTTCCCTCCTCCCTTTGTCTGTCCATTGTTAGATTTGGATTGTAAGCTCCTAGGTTTTCTTTCTTTCTTTCTTTCTTTCTTTCTTTCTTTCTTTCTTTCTTTCTTTCTTTCTCTTCCTCCCCCCCTCCCCCTCCCTCCCCCTCCCTTAGAAAAACACACACACACACACCTTTGCAAAACACTAATGTTATAAATGCTCTTCCCTGCTTTTCAGGAAACACATCCCCCAGGGCAATTTCACGAGTGGACAGGGAGCGGAAGGTGAGCATGAGGTTACACCGAGGAGCCCCTGCCAACATCTCCTCATCTGACCTCACAGGACGGCAAGAGGTGTCACGAATTTCAGCATCACAGGTACATTTCTACTGAAGTTTGTTGGTCAAGACCTGCTTGATACAATGTGGCTGGATTAACCGTTAGACTAAAGAAACTATAGCATTAAGTTTCTACCAAGACACATTTAACTTGGTAACTCTAGTGGATGCAAGTGCTTATTCCAGTTCTGTGTGGGGGTGCTTTAAAATATTCTTCATTGAAAATGATAGCCATTACATCTTTGCATAGAATGGGAGAAATTACTAAATTCCAGCTATAAATATTTAAAAATTCTGCCAGCCCAGCCTGAAAACTAAGACAGCTGTGCTATAATATTCTCAGGTCTCAGAATAAGAAATGATTTTTAGTCTGAACCCCTTTGTGAAGTCTGCACTCACAAATGGCAGCCCTCCTCCCCCAAATATGTTCAACAAAGAACACCATGGCTGTCGGTCTGTTGTTGTTTCACAAAATGTGCAGTAGTCCCAGCTGTTGCCAGTTTTAGAGATTAATAATAGCACCTTGAATTGTGACCAGAAACCAACAGATAGTCATTGTAATGATTGTACTTGGGTTTATGCACTTTTGTCTGTCCAGATCAACAGAAAGCAAGCTTCTTAATCCTCTTCCAGGGTAGTTTTGTTGCAGAAATCTGTGCTTGAGTTTCCAAAAATATAGATGAATGTGTCTGTTCTTCTTCGTGGTCTCTGTGCCTCACACAATGGGATCTTCGCGCATGCGCAGTAGCTTTTCAGAAAGTTCCAGAGCAGAGCAGCTGGGCGGGAACCCCTCCCCCATCTGATACTGAACATGCTCAGTCCCACCAAGCTAACAGCCTCTCCTCGTTTTCTTTTCTTCTGCCGACCTGTTAGCAGCTTGGAAACGTTTCTTCTAGTTGAGCAGTTTGCTTCGCTTGCTTTCTTCATTTGTATTCTTCTTCAAAATTTCTGTAAGAACTCTTCCCCCTTTTTTTCTTCTATGTCTGCTTTGTTCAAGTGTTGTGCGTCCTGTGGTCGCAAAGTCATGTTATTGGATGGTCACTCTGAGTGCCTTTTTTGCCTTGGTGAGGCCCACAACGTCCGAGCTTGTCCTATTTGTAAGGATTTTACATCCCAGACGCTGAAGAACAGGGCCTCTCGGCTCAAGTCCTACTGTTGGGAACAAGCTCTTAAGATTAAGGAGCAGGCGGTGTCCAACACTGCCCTTGACACCTCCAGGGCTTCTTCTCGGCCATCCACGTCTTTCAGGTCTGTGACCACACCCTCCTTGTCAGTATCGATCTCCTTGGTACCATCTCCAGGGTCCTTGCCACCGATTTCATCGCTGCCTAGAATTCCGAAGCTTTCTAGGATGCCAGTTGCCACCTCCTCCTCAGGAGACGCCTCTTCGGGCTCTCAACAGGCCTTGTCTCAACCACGTAAGCCTCTTTTGGTGGCTCAACAGAAGCGGTCTGCATCCCATCTCACTGACCCTTCTGTTAAAGTAAGAAGAAGAAGGAGAAGCACCATTCCCCTTCTCCAGCAGGCCCTCAGTCATTGCTTTTGCTAACGCCCCCTCCAACGCAGCCTCCTATGGCTACCATGGAGGAAGAGAATGCTCCTGACCTCCCAGTGGAGTGTGACGACACCCAGCTCCCGGTACACCCTGTACCAGTATTGCTGGAGCTGTCTCCAGATGTTGAATGTCGGCCTTCACTGTCATTGTCGGCTCAGCCCGGCAGGCAGCGGTACTGACTGTGCAGATCCTACTGCCTCAGTCAATGTTCCAGCCGACTCTAGGCTCGACCGTCCACCTGCCTTGGACACTCCTTGGGCTTCTTCCTGCAACTGTCCTAGAGCTCCTTCCCATGATGGCACTCAAACCAGTGAGGCATACTCTCCGGGATGTGGAGAAAGAGCTAGATCCCCGCATCGGGGGATACTCACCTTGACCGTGGCCCATCGAGAATGAGGCTGGATTCGCCTTTCTCTTCAGCTTCGTATATCGCCCGCTATGGCCACGAGCATGTTTGAGAGGGAACAGCCGGGCTCCTATTGTTGGTATTCTCCGGTCTACAGAGATCGGTGACCATGTGGATGTTCGCCACTGGTCTCCATACCATCCACAGCGCTCTTGGTCTCTGTCCTCGGCTTCTTGCTACCGACCTGCATCTTCATATCGGCATTCTAGATCTCACTCCCGGTCACATTCCCCTTACTTTCGACGGTCTCTGGCACATCACCGCTCTCGTGATTGCCCGCCTCGATGCCGGCCAGCCTCCCTGCCTCAGGTGATGGCAACCATTTCCTGCCCGCCGCCTGATACTCACCTGCCGTTGACGCTTTCTTCCACGGTTTCGATACCAACCCAATCCGTGGTCCATCTGATCCTGGCTGTTATTCCAGTGTCTTCAACATCGACGGCGACTCTGCTCCCTGTGCTACCTGGGAGCTCCCCCAGCTGTTCCTGCGGTCGCGGCACCAGAATTGCCTTGGACACGTGAGCCATCTTCTCAGTCATCACAGTCTTATGATTCTGACTCTGATTACACTGGCTCTATACCAGATTCCCACTCGTCTCCACCGCTGGAGTTTGGTGAACCTTTGCTGGACTCAGCTCCGGAAGATGTGAAGCAGTTCTCGAACATTTTAGTCAGAATGGTCAGTGCTCTAGGCCTTGATGTTTTTGGGCCTGCTCCGACAGTGCAAGACCCAGTCTTCCACTACGTGGACACGCGACCTCCTTCCGCTGCTCCGATACCATTCCTCCTGGTATTGCAGGAAGTGCTGAAACAGCCGTGGGCC
Source organism: Ctenosaura bakeri (assembly GCA_948474755.1). Classification (NCBI taxonomy): domain Eukaryota; kingdom Metazoa; phylum Chordata; class Lepidosauria; order Squamata; family Iguanidae; genus Ctenosaura; species Ctenosaura bakeri. The sequence goes on along the minus strand of CAOLHI010002757.1, from coordinate 46,724 downwards.
CAACCTGCTTCTCTCCAACCAATACCTCATTGCCTGGAACACCTTTATCAGACACAAAAGAAGGATGTGGACTTTCTTTTTAATCATCTGATACCAAACTCCATCGTTGTGGAGTCCTCCCAAGTGAAGGGCGGTCACTCTGCCGGACCGTGAGGGTCGTAGCCTGGACTCATTCAGTTGATGCTTCTATTCTGCGTCTTCCCTGATTGCCAGGATTTCTAATATGCAAGCATGCCTGGCTGCTTACCAACGGAATATTTGGGACAGGTTCTATCCTCTCCTGGCTCATCTGCCTGACAATCATAGAATGAGCGCCATCCAGTTCTACAATGAGTCGGTGGCCTTGTCGAACCAACAGATTCTTTCCTCCCGCCATACCGTCGAAGGTGCGGTTCGTGTGATGGTTGGTGCTGTCGCCCTTCGCCGCTTCGCATGGCTCCGTTCAGCCGGCCTTGCGAAGGATAGCAGAAAGAGAATCGAGGACTTGCCCTTTGATGGTCAAGGGCTTTTCCACACAACGACAGATGAGGCTATGGACCATCTAGTAAAGGCGCACCTTACTGCTAAGAAAATGGGTCTTTATCCTACACCTCAGTCAAGGAGACCATCTTCCGAGTGTTCTTCTTGGCATCGCTTGGCCTGCTCTTTTGCCTTGTGTTCGCCTCGCTGTACATCTACTCGGCCCTCTGCCCCGTCATCGTCGAGACACTCTTTTAAGAAGTGACAGTCATCTTCTAAGAAGTCCTCCACGACTAAGTCCCATTTTTTACTTCCATCGCAGGTTGTCTCCACATCCATCCTTTCATCTTCCTACCGGCTTCGCCAGAAATCCGGGTCTGGCCCATCATTTAGACACCTGGCATCAGATCACTATGGACTCTTGGGTCCTTTCCATCGTCCGTCTTGGTTACGCCATCAAATTTCAAAATATACCACCTCAAGGCGTCTTTTATTCCACCTCTGCCAGCCCGGCTGTTCTAGAGGAGATACAGTCCCTCCTTCACAAAGCGGCCATAGAATGGGTCCTGTCCTCGGCCAGTACCACTGGCTTCTTTTCCTGGTGCTTTACGGTACCGAAATCGGATGGTACCCTCCGATCCTGGACCTCCGGGGGGTGAATTCCTGCATCCTTCCCCGAAAGTTCAAGATGGTCACCCTCTCTTCCATCCTGCCCTTTCTGAGGCGTTGGGACTGGTTTGCCTCTATCGAAGCTTACTTCCATATCGCAATTCGGCCCTGCCACTGAAAATACCTTCATTTTGCGATCAATGGAGTGTGTTACCAATACAAGGTCCTGCCATTCGGCCTGTCCACCGCTCCCAGTGTCTTCACCAAATGCTTGGCCCCAATGGTGTTGTACCTCCGCATGAAACACGTTATGGTTTACCCCCACTTGGACGATTGGCTGTTGGTGGCGCCCTGCAAACAGAAGCTGTACAAGGACATCCACCTCACATTCTCCCTCCTCTCCGACCTTGGCTTCAGGGTGAATCCCAAGAAGTCCCATCTGGAGCCTTCCCGCACCCTGGACTTTATAGGTGCCTCCTTGGATTCCATCGCCGCCAGGGCGTTTCTGCCGGTGAGGTGAGCCCGGACACTACATCAGGCTGTCATTGCTGTCCTGTGCGACTTGGTCTCCGCAAGAAGGATTCAGCAACTCCTGGGCTACATGGCGGCGGTGATGACTTGACTTACCTTTTCATGTCTCTGCGCTCACCCACTGCAACACTGCTTCATCAGAAACTTCAACCCCCTTCTGGATGACCAGCATTGCCTACTGCGAGTTCCCCGACCAGTACAGGACTCTCTTCACTGGTGGCTCTCACCCCAATACCTGCTGTCAGGAATGCTGTTCGTCGAGCTTTGCCCGACAGTTACCATCACAACGGACACATCCCTCCTGGGCTGGGGAGCACACTGCGGCCACCTAGTGGTGCAGGGTCACTGGATCATAGAATCATAGAATCATAGAAATGTAGAGTTGGAAGAGACCACAGGGGCCATCCAGTCCAACCCCCTGCCATGCAGGAACACCCTCAAAGCACTCCCGACAGATGGCCATCAAGCCTCTGCTTAAAAACCTCCAAGGAAGGAGACTCCACTACACTCCGAGGCAGCAGATTCCACTGCCGGACAGCCCGGACTGTCAGGAAGTTCTTCCTGAGGTTCAGGTGGAATCTCCTTTCCTGTAGCTTGAATCCATTGCTCCTTGTCCTGGTCTCTGGAGCAGCAGAAAACAAGCCCTCTCCCTCCTCTATGTGGCATCCCTTCAAATATTTAAACATGGCTATCATGTCCCCTCTTAACCTTCTCTTCTGTAGACTAAACATACCCAGCTCTCTAAGTCTATCCTCATAGGGCATTGTTTCCAGGCCTCTCACCATTTTGGTCGCCCTCCCCTGGACTTGCTCCAGCTTGTCAATATCCTTTTTGAATTGGGGTGCCCAGAACTGGACACAGTATTCAAGATGGGGTCTAACCAAAGCAGAGTAGAGTGGTACCAGTACCTCCCTCGATCTTGACACCATACTCCTATTGATGCAGCCGAGAATTGCATTGGCTTTCTTGGCTGCCGCATCACACTGCTGACTCATGTTCAGCTTGTGATCTATGAAGACTCCTAGATCCCTATCACACGTACTGCTATCCAACCACGTGTCCCCCATCCTATATTTCTGTATTCCATTTTTTCTACCTAAGTGTAGGACCTTACACTTCTCTCTGTTGAATTTCATTTTGTTTGCCTTGGCCCAGCTCTCCAATCTATCCAGGTCATTTTGAATTTTGATCCTGTCCTCCGGCGTATTAGCAACCCCTCCCAACTTGGTATCATCTGCAAATTTGATGAGCATGCCCTCTATTCCTTCATCCAAGTCGTTGATAAAAATATTGAACAGCACTGGGCCCAGGACAGAACCCTGTGGCACCCCACTAGTCACTTCTCTCCAGGATGAAAAGCAGCCATTTGTGATCACCCTTTGGGTTTGGTTGGTCAACCAATTACAAATCCAACTAACAGTAGCCCTGTCCAGTCCACATTTTACTAGCTTCATTGCAAGAATGTCATGGGGAACTTTGTCAAAGGCCTTACTAAAATCAAGATATGCTACATCCACAGCATTCCCTTCATCTATCAAGCTAGTAACTATCATAAAAAGAGATAAGATTAGTCTGGCATGACTTATTTTTGAGAAATCCATGTTGACTTCTCGTGATTACCGCGTTCCTTTCTAAGCGATTAGAAACTGACTGCTTAATGATCTGCTCCAGGATCTTTCCGGGTACTGATGTCAGGCTGACTGGGAGATAATTATTTGGGTCCTCTTTTTTCCCCTTCTTGAAGATGGGGACAACATTTGCCCTCTTCCAGTCTGCTGGAACTTCTCCTGTTCTCCAAGATTCCTCAAAGATTATAGCAAGCGGTTCCGAAATGACCTCTGCCAGCTCTTTTAATATCCTAGGATGCAATTCATCTGGCCCTGGAGACTTGAATTCATCCAGTGTGGCCAGGTATTCCTGTACCGTCTCTCTACCTATTATGTGCCTCATTTCTCCTGCTTCCTCCCCTGCTCCCCAGCCACCAGGTTGAGTGCTTGTATCCTTCTGGGGAAAAACTGAGGCAAAGAAGGTGTTAAGTAGCTCTGCCTTTTCTCTTCCCCCTGTGAGTAATTCGCCATCTTCTCTGCACAGCGACTCTATCGTCTCCTTCTTTTCTCTTTTGCTGTGGACATATTTAAAAAAGCCCTTTTTATTGTTTTTAATGTCTCTGGCCAGCCTAAGTTCATTCTGTGCTTTAGCCTTTCTGACTTCCTCCCTACATCTCCTAGCTACTTGCTTAAATTCTTCTTTGGTGGTTTCCCCTTCTTCCATTTCCTATACCTGTTTCTCTTAACACCTAGCTCAGCTGAGAGTTCTTTAGTTAACCATTTTGGTTTCTTCAGATGCCTTCCATTTTTCCTCCTTATTGGCACAGTTTTAGACTGTGCCTTCAGTATCTCCTTTTTAAGGAACTCCCATGCCTCCTGAACTCCTTTCCCTTTCACTGTTCCTGACCACGGAATTCCAGCCAACAACTCCCTAAGTTTACAGAAGTCCGCTTTTTTAAAATCTAAGATGTGTGTCTGGCTACCCTTATCTTCTCCTTCCCACTGAATGCCAAATTCCAATAGGGCATGGTCACTCCCCCCTAAAGATCCAACCACTTCTACCTCATTAACAAGGTCGTCCCTGTTGGTCAGGATCAGATCTAGAATATTTGATCCCCTTGTGGCCTCTTCCACCTTCTGGACCATGAAGTTGTCTGCAAGACAAGCAAGAAACTTTCTGGACCTTGCTGTCTTGGCAGAGTTTGACTGCCAGCATATATCCGGGTAGTTGAAGTCTCCTATTATTACTGTATCTCTCCTCTTTGAATGTGCAGTCATTTGGTTGAGGAAGGCGTCATCCAAGTCCTCAGCCTGGGTTGGAGGTCTGTAGTAAACCCCCACCAGAATATCCCTATTGTTTCTCGCTGCCTTAATTCTTACCCAAATGCTCTCGACCTGGCTTTCTGGGTTTAAGTCCTGGATCTCTTCACAGGTGAAAACATCCTTGACATACAAGGCTACTCCTCCTCCTTTCTTGTTTGGTCTATTTTTACAAAATAGGCTATACCCCTCTATTCCTATATTCCAATAATGAGACTCATCCCACCAGGTCTCAGTGATGCCTATCAAATCGTATTTATTTTGCTGTACTAGGAGTTCAAGTTCGTCCTGCTTGTTTCCCATACTCCTTGCATTAGTGTAGAGACACTTAAGTCCCCAGGCCCTTCCTGCAAGTCCTGTACTATTGTTTTTACTCCTCCCGCCATTGGCCGCTTGTACTACTTGTCCAGTATCATTTGGGCCTTTCCCCCCTGCGCTTTCCGAGTCCTCACCCTGAATAATATTGTCTCCCTCCCCAGCGAAACTTAGTTTAAAGACCTCTTAATCCTCTTTGCGAGACTGCAAAAACATTCCTGCCCAGTTTTGTGAGGTGCAGCCCATCCCTCGCCAGAAGCCCATGTTCATGGAAATTCAGGCCATGTTCCAAAAACCCAAACCGTTGCCGGCGGCACCACATGCGGAGCCAGTTGTTGACCTCTGCTATTTCCCTTTCCCTACGTGCGCCGTATCCTTGAACATCCTTGACATCCTTCAACATGGAGACTTGTCTCCACATCAATGCCTTAGAGCTTCTGGCCATCCTGAAAGCCTTGCGGGCTTTCCACAACCTTGTTGTGGGCCAGACGGTTCAGATCTTGTCCGACAACACAACAGCCATCTGCTATGTGAACAGACAGGGGCACCCACTCCTCCACCTTTCTCCACCTGGCTCTTCGTCTCTGGGACGGGTGTGTGCCGCTGAGTGTCCATCCCATCGCGATTCACCTGGCGGGTTGAGACAACGTCACAGCGGACACCACGAATGGTCCCTGTTCGACGCCGCCTTCGAGAGGATAGTGTCTTGTTGGGGCGCCCCATCTATCAACCTCTTTGCGAGCACTTGGAACAGGACATGCCCTCACTACTGTTCAAGGGCTAGCCTGGGCCCAAGCTCCCTCGGAGATGCCTTCCAGTTTTGGTGGGACAAGGAGTTTCTCTCGTGTTTCCCCCATTTCCACTCCTGGGCCGAGTGGTAGCCAGGATTGTGTTGGAGCGCTCCAACGCCATCCTCATAGCGCCGTACTGGCCAAGACAACACTGGTTCGGCCCTCTTCTTGCAGTGGCTCAGGGCTGCAAGGTGCGGCTGCCTTGTGTACCGGACCTCCTCTCTCACTCGGACGGCCGAGTCCTCCTTTGGACCTGCCCCTCCTGTGTCTCCAAGCGTGGAGGATAGTCTTCTAGACTCTCCTGATATCCAGACTGTCCTCACAGCCACCAGGAGAGAGTCCATGCGGAGATCCTACCACTATAAATGGCAGAAATTTGTGGTGCTGACGCCTGGCATGAACAGGCACTGCCCACCATACTGCACTTTCTTCTGCAGCTCCGGGAACAGGGACTAGCATTCTCTTCCCTTAAGGTGTACCTGTCGGCTATTATAGCTTATCAGCCATGTGGTACCCTTTCCGCCACCCTCTTTTGAGATGCTATCCTTAAACAGTTTCTGAAAGTCTTACAACATCTTTACCCCCCCCCTGCCAACCCACCTCTGCCGCCTTGGTCACTATCTCTAGTCCTTTCACAACTGACGTGACCTCCCTTTGAACCTATGGCTACTTCTGATGATCGCCTCTTGACTATGAAGATGGCCTTCCTCATCACTGTCACCTCAGCTAGGTGAGCAGGAGAACTTACTGTGCTAAGGTTAGATGAGCCCTTCCTGGTGTTTCATCGTGACAAAGTAGTCCTGCATCCGGACATCTCATTCCTTCTCAAGTCATCTTGGATTTCCATCTGAACCAAGATGTCATTTTACCTACCTTCTATCCCGATCCAGCTTCGCCTCTAGAGCGATCGCTTCATTCTCTCGACATCCGTTGAGCCCTGGCTTTTTACCTTCAATGGACTTTGTCCTTCTGACAGACTCCTCACCTTTTTGTATGTTATGGTGGTCGCCGGAAGGGCTATAAGGTGTCCACTTCGCTTCTCTAAGTGGGTGGTCCAGACCATTCATCTGGCTTATGAACTTGCAAGACAACCTCTGCTGGCTCCTCTGCTCTGAGCCCACTTCACTAGGGCCATGGCATCCTCAGCTGCTCTGCTCCATGGGGTCGACTTACAAGAGCTCTGTTGTGTGGCTACCTGGTCGCGAACCTCAACCTTCATTCGCCACTACCACCTTGACTGCCGGGCCAGGCATGATGCTCGTTTTGGTCATGCGGTGCTATCTTCGATCCTGTAGGAGCTGACCCATCGTCCAGTAGTAAGCTACTCAATCTTCCATTGTGTGAGGCACAAAGACCATGAAGAAGAACAGGTTGCTTCCCTGTAACTGTGGTTCTTTGAGTGGTCATCTGTGCCCTCACACACACCTGCCCAGCCTCCCCTCTTCAGGTCCTGCTTCAGCAGACTTCGAAACTGAGGAGAGACCGTTAGCTTGGCGGGATTGAGCATGCTCAGTACCGGATGGAGGAGGGGTTCCTGCCAAGCTGCTCAGATCTGGAACTTTCCGAAAAGCTACTGCACATGCACGAAGATCCCATTGTGTGAGGGCACAGATGACCACTTGAAGAACCACAGTTACAGGTAAGCAACCTGTTCTTTTCCTTCTGGAACCACTGGACTAATGTGAATGGGTGCAAAGCATGCTTAGCTACACTTACTATCTTCAGATTGTGAACCTAATCAGCCAAGAGAGGGGACATCCTATTGATGTACTATACCTTAGCTCTGGGAGGCCTTTTTTGCCATCTTGCCGGCACTTATGCACTAGTCCTTAGTCTGTTAATTAGTTACCTGTGGAGAATGGAGATTCAGGCACAGCTAAATACATTTGTGCATATGGTTGAAAGTATGTAAATTTTATTCCTGTGTTTGTGATAGTGAGATATATTCCTGGGAAGCAGGGGGTGGTCGGCCTGTTAAGAATAGAACTTGGAAGTGTTACTTGCATGCACTACAATTCCTAGAATTCCCTGGCCAGTATGGTCAGTAACCATTCTGCCTGAGAGATTCAGGAATGTAATACAGAAATAATTTTTCTGCGCTCTGATGAAAGGAGGCTCTTGGGTTTGTTCCCCCTCATCCACTTTGCCCTTCCTGTGGTTGTCTTCTGCAGCCTACTCACTCCTATGACTGTTTGTTTCCAGACAAGTGTGCCATTTGATCACCTGGGGAAATGAAAAGTGGATTCCACCGGACCAGTGTTTGCTTAGGTGAGTATGTGCCTTGCCGATTATTTGTTGTAGGAGGTTTATGGATTAGCTGAGCTAGGTGGTGCAACATGGTTTCTTTTTGCATTTACTCTAAAGATAATTCCCTATAGTCAGGGAAACAGGGAGTCAGTGAACAGTGATTAAAAACTTGTGATGAAGGATTGAAACATATTCCGTCTTGGCTGAAAAAAGACTTTGTTATTTCAGACCAGATGTTTGAGAACAGTTTCCCTACAACATTGGGCATAACTGCTTCAGGCTAGTGTGTTATGATATAGCAAAGTTTACAATGGAGGGCTGTGAAAACATGAAGCCCAAAGGCATGAGAAGATAGGGGATACTGTGATACCAGGAGATGGATTCACACAGGTGGCTTTACTTCCAGAAGCTGATATTAGATGTACCCAGCCATTGTAGGGCTCTGTTTTGCATACTAGGCTGACACTCTTCATTTGGGATTCTTAAAAAAACAGTGTGCTTTGGTATTCAGTACAGTGTTACTTCTTTCATGCTTTTGAGTGTGGATAATTGGTTAGATTAATCAAGTGTCATTGGTTGCCAGTTCCTGGCAAGTTTCCAGTAGAAAAAGAAATAATTATAGCCCAGTGGGCACAAATAGTGTGCCAATCCCTGACATGTTGTGGGGGAAAATACCAGACTCACACATCGGATAAGTTGAGATGCACTGAGATAGTTTCCTTCCCAAAGACAGCATATTCTATATTTTCTTAATTGGATATAAGATAATATGAAGATCTTTGCTGTCCTTGGGGCCTAGTCAGTAAAGGTAATAGTGAAGCATGATGGGAGTTTCAGTTGAGCACCATCTGCAAAACCATATGTTTTGTATCCCTGGCAGAGAGGATGGAGGAAACAAGCAAATTAAAGGGGAGGAGCTCTGGTTTAATCCCTGCTTCTGCAAATGGAAAAAAAGTAAAGTAGTGCTGCTCTTTTTCACAGATAGATAGTAGATCTAAATGTATCGTACTGTAGTTGATCGTAGTTCTAACTTAGATGACAAGGGCACAGTTATTTTCTCAAGTATGGGACAGTACTGCTTGTTAGGATTTTTAAAAAACAGTTCAAAAATGTATCTGGAACTGGTAGAAAACTCCAAGAAGTGTGTGTCTTTAATGCTAGAACAGTCTTTTATCAAGCTCTTGAGATTACTCTTTATAATGTACATATCTAAACTGTGCATTGGTGTAGGAGTCCCCAACCTTTTGGGGTCATTGGCTGCATTTGGAAATGAAAAAAGCTGTCATGAGTACCATCACCAAATGCCTGCCAGAAGGGCCTGGGTAGTATCAAAAGAAAAAGAAACATGTCAAAGGCAAGGGTTGAGCTTGATCTCCATACCACACAGTCAAACCCTCTGTAGAACAACAAAACTCTGATTTTAGCAATAGGAGAGCACACATATGCTCTTTGCAGAAAAAGAACAGAGATCGATGTGTACATCCCCCATCCTCCAAGCTTACCAGACAGTGGCATAGTCCCTTTGTCTTTCCTTTTTTAAAGAAGACAGTAAAAGCAGGTGGCTTGGGAAACTGTTAAGCCTCCTGTCAACCTGCTCTCTTTTCTGAAAGCTTCTAGGCTCATGTGTAGAATAAGGGAAAAGGGAACATAATGACTCAAAGAAAGTTGTTTGTTCTCCATTTACTAGTGCTGATAGTAATAATACAAAATTGTGGTAATATAAACAAACTAACAAAATTAATTTTTGTAATGAAACCACAAGAGCAGGGAGCCTCCTTGTGTGGAGAGTGAGCTCTCCAGTGGTGCAGTGTAGTCAATCTTAGTGTCAGAGTATGTCCTGGCACTATTTCAGTTCTGCAGTTTTGCTGCACAGCTGTAGATTCTGAATGCAGAAGTAAGCATCTTAGGCATCTTTTCTTTCGTATGCTTGCTTATTTTATTTTTTTCTAAATCAGGTTTCTAGGCCTTAGGTTTCCAGTGAATTAACAGGAAAATATGTGGGGAATACCTCATGACAAAATCACAGTACTTTCTGTTTTAATTCATCTTTTTTTGGTATGTTAAGTTACAGTTTCTCAAAAGAGAGGAGAGCCTCTTCCCCACCACTGTAATCTGACATTTCCATCATTAAGGAGATAAGCATCTTGAACTTGTTCTGGCTGCTTTCCAACATGTAAAATAGTACAGTACATGCCTTTCTGGCCAATATATCCTGAAGCTGACAGTGAGAAATAGGGAGCACCCTGTATACTATTCTAAACTTTAATTCTAAAACTGTTTAAAGGCACAAAACTGTTTAATGGCAGTTTTCTTGTATGTGACCTTCATTAGATCAATGGGAATTTCACAAAAGTAACTGCAGTTGCACAGCTTGTTAGACTTTTGCCATAAGGCTTCCACTGTCCTAAGTACTGGGAAGGGAAAACGTTTAACAATATTCTTTCTCTCCTTTCTTTTCTAGTGTCTTCACTGTATTTTTCTTTTAAAAAACAAAATAAGAAAAAAAAAAGAAATTAAAAAAAGAAAAAAAAAGAAAAAAACAACAACTTTTTTTCTGCCAGACACGAGGAGAAGAGCTGCCCTGTGCTGGCGTTCATGTCTTTTCTGAGATCGCCGACTGCGTTCCCGAGCCCAATTGCCTTCAAGAAGTCACCAACGCAGGAGCCTTGCAGAAAAAACAGAAACACCCACCTCTGCTGCTGTGGTGCAGCTTCGTCTCATAGGCCTTGCCCCCATCTCACGCCAGCAGGCCATGGCCAGCCAACTCTGCTTTCCACTCCCCCTTCTCTTTTTTGGATCTGTTTTGTATCATTCAAAACAAAATACTAATTCCCTGATTCCGTGAGTTGTTTTTTTTTTTTTTTTTTTTAAGTTCAGTTTGTCAAAGATGAAATGGTTTCCAGTATAATTTTAAATTATTTGGGCAAGGGAGAAGGAGAGGTTTACAAGAAGACTTTAAAATCCCAGCCTGAGTAGGTGGCTTGACATTCATTTCAGAATGAACGCTAACTGAAAGTTTTGTTGCCTCTGAGGGAAAAATGGCGGGCGGAGCCTGCTGTGGTGTATTCAGGCTTTCTTTCCCTAGAGGACACCACTGTCCCACTGCATGCATTCATGGGCCAGTTGGGAGATGCCACAGGCATACCAATAAGGCAGACAATAGTGGAAAGTTTGTGTGGGCAGGGTGTGCCTGTGGGTTAAAGATGTGTGCTGTGCAAGGCAGGAGCAAATGTGAAGGACGTGGAAATGTAACCTGCTTCTATGGCAGGCAGTGTGTGAGGGGTTCTCTCTCTTGAAAACAAACCCCTGCTTGTGTGTGTTTAGTTTTATATATTTCTTTATTTTTTTTTTAACTTCCCCAGGAGATGGGGAAGATGTTGAAGAAAGGGAGGGGGTATGTCAAATGACCAGGGGGGAGGGGGGAGAGTAGGTGGTTTTCATTGTAGAGGTTGTTCCTGGCATCACCAATTTTTGAAGGACAGCCCAGCCTCAGACGCACAACCTCCCCTCACAGAAAGGTTTCTCCCACCTTCCTTTCTTGTCCCATTATTGTTTTTAAATTTTAGGTTTTAACTTGAGAAACCCATCCTGGGTTTTGCATTGGAGCAGTCGTCACCATGCCCTCCAGCCTCTAACTTGGCACATTTTCTAAAAAATGTTGGACAGTATGGAACCATTGGAAGCAGGTGGGGCTTGGCTTTTTGGTTCTTTTTATTCTTTCTATTTAACACACAGCTCTTTTGTTTTGTTTTGTTTTGTTTTCCCTCTAATTTATTTACCCTGCTGACTGTCTCCCTCTCTCTCCTTTTTTTTAATTAAAGTAAAAAAAAGACTTTTTATTACTTTGTAATTTTAAAAAAAACTGAAAAAAAACCTTGAAGAACTTTGGGGGGGATTTTGTACTTTTTTCCTGTGTAAATATTGGACTTTTTTGAGCTTTATTGTGGTTGTTAATTTGAAGTAATAAAGTAGAAAATGATAAAGTGATTGAAGCATCTGTCTTTTTTTCTCATCTTTCCCTCACCCCCATCTCCACTATCTTCCTTGCCATCAACCTGGCTGTGATGAAGTCATGTAGGCAGGAAGTATAACATTACATACATTCTCCCCCCTGCTCTGTTTCCAAGTTCCAGGAAAAAGATTGATGGGAAGAGAATGTACACCATTTGCACACCTAAAAATAACACTAATCTGGCCTTCACATTTATCATTGATATTGGTCCGATAGAGGAAGAACTTGGTGCAAAGGAACACCCTCTAAAACATGTACCCTGTGTTTTGAACCTAAGGAAGAATAATGTATGGAATCCTCAGGCCTGGTGCAAAGACCCTTAGCATGTTTTTAGATTGATACACAAGCTGATAAACATAGAAATAGAAAGTGAATAAACACAAATTGGCTCAAAGTGACACTTCTAAGTCTTCAGTCATTGTCAGCTCCATTAAAATTTGAACAATACACTTCTCATGAATAAAAAGGAAACATTTAGGATAATACTAACAGATGCCTTTCAGACATGGAAGGCATTTGATTTTTCACTGAATTCTGTTGGAATCCATCAGAGGAAATTAGGTATATATATTTTTCCATCACAAATAGGCAATTGCAGACTAATTTGGTATCAGTCACTTGTGTAGAAACTAAACTCTCCCTTATGCATTTTTCAACAAAAACCTTTTGTTTTCTAATTCAGTCAATTTCATATGAAAAAGGGCAACCATTATAAGCAATTTTTTAACATAACTGAATTAAATTTGCCCATAAATTCTTCCCCATGGCAGAAATGTGCCAAATTTTAGATAATTAGGCACTGCGGATTTTTTTCTAGATTTCTTCCAAAGTTTTGCTTTTTTGGGAAAGTGCCACTCTGTTTTTGCCAGTTTTGCATAGTCCTGGAATAAAACTTGTCCATTTTTTTGATAAATAAGGGACTTTGTGGGGATCGTGTGACCCTCCAAATGTTGGTAGGCTGCAAGTCTCAGAAGCCTCAGCCAGCATAGCCAATGCTGAGCAATGCTGGGAGCTGCTGTCTGGCAACATCTAGAGGTGAGATTTGTTAATTGATGGCCAAGTTATAAAAGCAGACATTGCAAAGTTGACCTTCAATACGAAACCTGTTAAAGGAGAACAAGTAGAAGATACTTGTTCTGAGTGACATCAAGTGTGTTTGGAATAGACTGATCCATTTTGCGGGGTATAAAACCCTAAAAAAGCAAATTAATTAAAAATACAAAACCCTTGGTAAAAGCCTAGAAACAACATTCAATAAATAAAAAATTAAACAAACACAACAGGAAGAGCAGGTAAATATGCACTGCACTTAGGTGCTCCAGTTGTCAAAGATAAAGTGTGTCATTTCCGGCTCTGGTCTCCATAGCTGAGTCCATGCTTTCTCCTTGACTGTTCCATATAGGGAGGGCACCACTGTTCACAGTGGTGTTACTCAAAATAACAAAATAATATTCCTCTACCTGGCTCTATCCTGTGGCTCTGGAGGACACAGTCCTTTCCACCCTGTGATCCTCTCCGTCCTCATCTGCTCCACTCTCTGTCTTATCCTCCCCTTTGTTACTCCTGGCTTCCCTTTTAACCTACCCAACCAGTTTTGGCACCTGGCTGAACTACACCACTGATTGTCCACCTGAGGATATAGAGTGGCAGCATTTAGTATCAAATCAAAAGCCCTCTCAAGCTCTTGAAGCTGGTGGATGCTAAATGACTGGTCATCCAGTCCCAACATTTCACCAATGCAATTGTTGATTTGAGTTGCTGTTTGCAGCTGCCATCTTGTGGTCTCTTACTTCCCCCACACCATGTCTTCTACAGTGACTTGTTCAGTGTTGCTGCTTGGGGGTCAGAGGAGATCGAGGGGAACCTCCATATGCTTTGTCTACCCTGCTATAACACTTTTGGCCAGGGTACACAAGCTTCAGCCATTTGTTCTTCCCTAGGGGAAACTCACACCAGTCAGACTGCAGAGAAAAAGCATGGTAGCCTGGCTTCCAAGATTTTGTCTACCTGCTCTGGGGAACTGTGCAAGTTGCTTTTCTGCTAAGACATTTGCTCAGCAAAAAAATAACTAGCAGGACTCTGATCCTCAGAGGAGGGCGTAAGTGGATGCTCCAGAGAGCAATGGCAGCTGCAGCATTTGATGGAGACTGCCTGATAGTATAAAGGGTATCATTTGCAGTTTATCCTGCACCACTGCTTGCGTTGGTAGTTTCACCCTACCTCATGGAAGGAATTGCCCTGCCATGGATTGAACCAAGGCCTCTTATGTACAAGGTGTGTACTCTGTCAGACTGGTATGGTCCCTTCTGTAATAAAGCTCCCAGTGAGATAAGAATTCTTCAAATGTTTAATTTGTTTAAAACATGACTAGAAGCAACAGACTGGAGTGAACATCTTGCTCAGGACTGAACTTGTATGTTAAAAATATATGGTAAGTGCTATTCCGCTGGAGAAAAGGTAATGTGTCAGACAACGTTCTGATTGTACATCTTAGTAGGGTTGCCAGGTGTATCCCAGGCCCTGACATTTCAGGGGCAAATCCAGAGACCTATGAACAGTCCCTGGCATAATGCTTTAAACATTAGCCACAGTTACTCAGAGAATGTGATTCAAATAAAAATCACAGTCTACAAGTGAGAAAAAGTTGTTTTTGGGGCCTTTAAGTTATTTCCAGCTTATGGCAACCCTAAGATAACTCTATCACAGGGTTTTCTAGGGCTGAGAGTGTGTGATGCACCCAAGATCATCCAGTGGTTTTCCATGGCTGAATGGTTAATCAAACTCTGCTCTTCAGGATTGTAGTCCAACACTCGGATTACTATACCAAAACTGGCTCTCAAGAAAAGGTTTAGCTAGTTGGAAATTATGTTTTGTCAGATTTACACTGAACAGGAAAAAGGGGTTGCCAACTCTGTTTTCCATGCTTTTCCAACTACTGGTTTTCACACAGGAGAGTTGTAGTCCAATGCAATAAAAATTTCCAAGGTTTGCTTTGGACAGGACGACCTTTTCCCAGCTCTCTTTTTGAAAGAGGAAGAAAGAGAAACCAGGACATTTTAAAAGCAGATGAGAAAATGGGGCAGCAGAAGATTAACCAGCATGCTGTAATGGTTTGAAAGTTGGACTACCCCGGGGTTTAGTTAACTGCTCAGCCATAGAAACCCACTGGGTGACTTTGGGCACGTCACACATTCTCAGCACCCCGAAAATCCTTTTGATAGGGTCATCTTAGGAATGCCATAAGTTGGAAACAATTTGAAGGGACACAACAACAACAACATCCTTGTCAAACCAGGACAGCTGGAAGCTATGCATTTTTATAACCCACATGCCCCCCAAACCAAGAAATTGTACTTGCAGCTTCAGCCATTTAGGGTGGGCTATGTAAGATGGGGCAAAACTGGAAAAATTAACAGTAAGATAGAAAAACCCACAAAACACCAATTCTATATTCAACAGTTCCTGAGGCAATTTAGAACTTCTCTGCATGGACTGCTCCCTCATGGTAGGCCCTGGTATTAGCCACAGTTTGAAAATGTTTGAGCAGGGGAAGAAATAGCCGTGCAGATCTTCCTGGAAAATGTAGCAGTCACTCCATAGTAACTTGCAGTGAGGAACACACACTGAAAAAACAAAGCAGGTGCTAATAAAGTGTTTTTACCCTACTATACCTCCCCTCCTGCTTTACTATAAGGCCTGCAGGAGATGACCCAGGCCAGAATCAACACAAATGGCCCTAAAAACTGACAACTTTACTTGTGGAATACAACTAGTAAAGGGGTTATTTGGGCAGAGTGCTCCCTCATCTGTGTACAGTGAAATATATGGTGAGCAAATCTGAATTCAGATTTCAGGCTGTGCGTCTGAATGTAAGATGCTTACCTCACTGATATAAGAAGAGCATCACGAACTTCTCAAAAGAGCATTAGTGAAAAGGTGCTGAGGCTTTTCTCTTGTTGGCTTACAATTGCTTATGTTAATCAGCTTTGTGATACACGCTAATAAGGTTGTTAGGTGTAGTATTGGAGAAGACTCTTGAACAGCCTCAGAGCTTTTTCATACTGCTCCCAAAAGTCCCATTGGGGGAGTTTTGGGAGTTGTCCCTCCTAAAGGAACTTGTCTATGCCATTCGTTGAAAAAGTTGGGCCACATCATCAGTTCCAAAGATGCAACTATCAGTCAGGTCAGCTTCTGTAGAAAGTTTTGTTGTTGCTTTTATTATTTTTTCCTGAAGAAACAAAATGTTTTTGGAGGATCCTAGAAAAGTTTAGAAAGCTTGCCTGTACGAGCTTATTGTGGTAACTTTGTTAATCTTCTTTTAGAAAATTAACATGTGTTGAGAACTTTTTATTAAGAAAATGACATACAAAAAATTAACAACTAACTGCAAGAGACAGTACAAGCTAATGTCATTTTTGCTTTCCTTTTTTCTTGCATTTTTTCAGTAGGTCATATGTCTTTGTCAGATAATACCCTCTGCACTGACTGCACCTAGCATAGTGTTAGGCCAGGGGTTGGGAATTTCCAGTTGACGAGTCCAAATCTGCACACACCAAAATGACTGTGAGCTGCATCAGGCTGAACATGCACAAAAAGAGCAATATTGAAGATTGTAGCTTTTTCACTCTATCCAGTTATGGTGCTATGATTGCACTTTAACTGCCATGGCAACACTCTATGGAATCCTGGGATTTGCAGTTTAGAGAGGGGCTTTTAAAAATTCCCAGCAAGAGAGATTCTATGGTGCCTCACCAAACTGCAAGCCCCAAGATTCCACAGGATGTTACTATAGTAGTTGAAAGGGAATTATATTGCTAAAATTGGGTAGAGTGCAAGAGCCCCTAAGTGATTGGATATTTTGTTTTTTCTTGGCTGGGGGAGGGTTAGAGTGGGTTTGAAATCTGTTATAGGCCAAATCTGCATTCCTGGAGACCTCCATGAATAGGGGGAAATAGGTTTTCAAAGACAAAGGTAGTGTAAATTCATCAGAGACAAGGCTCTAGGAAGGATCATGAGTCACAAAAACTACCTTAGAAGCAACTTGCATCCTCATTTGGGCACACAATAAGTAGAATTTTGTCTCAGGATCCTCTTCACCATTCTTACTGGCATCTGGGAAAATTAAGTGTGGACAACTGAACTCACAAATTATAGGCTCCATAACCTTGCTGAAATTGGCTATTAATACAATTCAATAAACCAATCAAATAACTAGCAGCTAAGGGCCTAAATAGCCTAAAGACATCAGATCCTGCCTGATCTTGGCTGCTAAGCAGAGTCAGCCCTGGTTAGTACTTGGATGGGAGATCACCAATGAATACCAAGTGATGTAGTCTATATTTCAGAAGAAATAACTGACAAATCCATCTCTAGGTATTCTTTGCCTAAGAAAACTCGGTGAAATTCATGGGGTTGACAGGTGACTTGACGCACACACACAAGGCTACTAATTATGTGTTTTCTCCTTGTAGCCTATATAAAATAACTCACAAAGTACTACAACAGTGGGATGTCTAATGAGAGCTCCCAGTTCTCACACAGATGTTCCCAGCCACATAGCACTTTTGGTTGCATTTACACCCTGCCTTTTTTTCCCAAGAGCCCAATATGGAATATATGGTCCTTTCTCATACTTTTCCCCACATAGATCTTGTGAAGTAAGTTAGGTTGAGCAATGAAGATTAGTCCAAAACATACTGTCCAATTGTCCCATTTTAGCGGGGAGAGTCCCAATTAATTTTCTGTGATTCCGCTTTTACTGTTGCTTTGAAAATGTCCAAGTTTCTCTGTCTCCACCTACTTCCCACTTTTGTCCTTGGCATATTTTAGCTTTTGCAAACTCAACTCAGTAGGGGGAAATATGCCTGGCAAAATGCCATATGGCCATATTGGTTAGGGCTGATGGGAATCATAAGCCACCCCATAGTCTTTCTTGTCCAAAATTGTTTTTGTGCTTGTTGATTGCTGGAAAGATCACCTAGATGTCAATTATTTTGGTTTTTAACTCAAGAATATTGCAAGGGAACGGCAGCCTTCCAGACCTATATTTGATGGATTATCAGGCTACAATGCAACTTGGGAAGACTACTTGTACAAAGTGGTAAAACCTTCCACGGGGGTGGGAGGGTGGGATTCATTTCTGTTTAGCATTATTGTTTTTTCTTCTCAAGGACGGTTCACACTGATGGAGGCCATCAGTGAAAAGGATACAGAACCAGTAGTAAATTTGTTTATTGATCATATAGCATTTCAGAAAATCTCACAGCTACCTCCTTTGTCTTCCTACCTTTCAGTAAATGCCTCCAGTAGAATGCACTGGAAAAAATTGCTTAAAATATGGTAAAAGCATTAAGGAGATCCATATGCCTGGCCTATTTTTTTAAAGTTGTTAAAGGTCATTATAGTAAAACTCATTATAGTAAAACTCAAACCCTCCACTTTCTTGAGGGTTCAGGGCACAGCACCCTCATGAAAATGGAAAAAAACTGAAAAATACTTCCACACACACCCAAATCCCTCTCCCATTTCCTTCCAGGGCTCTCCTCTCCCATTTCCTTGCCTTTTGCATGCCAGGGCCAGATGCAAGGAAAACGGAGGGGAGAGCTCTGGAGGAGAGAAGGAAGGTTGCACATGTGTGACTCCCCCTCTTCCCTTGCCTTTTGCCTAGGCGTGAGTTCTCAGTGCCAAAACCAGAAGCAAGGGAATGGAGGGGGGAGCTCTGAAGGGGAGAAGGAAGGCACACATGTGCCTCCCCCATTCCCTTGGCTTTTGTCTAGGTGCTTGTTTTCCCTTTCCCTCTGCAATTGGCAAAATGCAATGGAATGGAAGGAAGCAAATGGAGGAGAAAGGCATGCACATGCCTCACAAACAGTCACATCTGCAAAGATCAAACCCACAAATGTGGAGGGAGGACTGTGTCTTTATTCAACTATTAAGCAATAATTTCTGGTGCACATTAATGCAACTAGAGAACATTAGCAGTGATGGAGCTTGGAGTGTGTGGAGGGGGGGTGGGGGCGGGGCTACGGCACGAAGGGTGTGGCCACTGTGCGCAGGGCATGGCTGCTGTGTCTGGAGGCATGACCAGGGCACATGGGGGCAGGGCTATCGGCTGGGACGCACCAGAAACATTGTCGCCCAAGGCGAAACGCTCCCCCCACCCCCACATCTCTACGTGACTGAACATTGGACTAGGACTCTGAGAGACCAGGGGATGAATCCCCTCTGAGCCATGGAAACCCACTAAGGGCAAGTCACACTCTCTCAGCCACAAAGGAAGCCAGTGACAAACCTCCTCTGAACAAATCTTGCCAAGAATATCCCCTTATAGGTTTGTCTTATAGCCACCATAAGTCACAAACAAGTTGAAGGCACACAACAGCAACAGCAACACTGACAACAACAGTAGTAGTAAATGTAGCTTAGCAGTTAAACAGTTTTTTGAGGGAACCAGAAGAATGTTTGACTGAGAACTCTTTATGAAGGTCTTTTGGAAAACCCTCTTTCAGAGACACAGGTTGGGTTATTTTTTAAGCTGGGTGCTTTCCACTTTTAATGATCTTGAAACTGATTTGACAATGTGCCCACACCCTCATGCTCACCTAATTGTTACACATATCATTTCTGCTTCCCATTAAACTTGTACTATAGAGCTCGCTATTGCAAGATGACACTGGAACAACTGGCTCTCAGCAAGGCTTCACATTCCAGCAAGGCTTAGCTGGCTGTGTGACTCAGGATGGCATCAGTTGTGCCAACACAGCAATTATAAAGGTCTCTGATTAACCTGCATTGATGATGGTAGTCTTGGTAGAGCAACATCTGGAAGTCCTCCTCTGTACCCTCCTGCTCTCACTGGTATGGTATTGCCGTAAGACACAGTTGAGAAACATCTCACCCTCCTAATGTTGCTTGGCTCTAACTCCCACCAGTTACAGCCATCTTGGCCAGAACCAGTTCACCTCCTGTGCACCACTAAATTTGCTATTTTGACTGGTTTCCAAAAAAAGGGTTACATTCCCGTTCCATATTTGTATATCCTTCTTTATATCATTTTTCAATTTGTTTAAGATCAGGGGTGAAAACCATCCAGCCTTCCAGATCTTGCTGGACTGTAATTCCCAGCATTTTTCCACTATAGATCCTGCTTGCTGGGACTGCTGGGACTTACAGTCTGCAACATCTGGATGACCTTGTGTTTCCCTCCCCTAGCTGAGAGAGAGAGAGAATTTAATGTAACAAAAACTAGTTTAAAATTAATTACAAAACCTATATGTTATATTCAGAATGTCCAAACTCCATTTTTTATGGAAAACATTATTTGAATTTATACATCTACTTCTGTTCCTTGCTAAGGGGAAAAAATTGTTTTAAAAAGCCTCTTGACTCCATTTCAGCAAAAGAAAGTGGTTTTTATTCTGCCTTTTCATAACGTAAAAGGATAACAACAGTTTTTAGGCATGTGTGTTTAACTGTAGTGTAAGATTACCCTCCCTTTCTTTTAAAGAGAAGAACCTCCAAAATCATTATGAGAAAAGATAAATAACCTGCTTAACATGTTGGCTGTTAAATATATTATATTAAATATTTTGGCTATTTAATATATTAAATATTAAACCATACTTAAGTTAGGAAAAGCCTACAGTATGTTCTACAGTGTTCAGCTCCTACCTAATGAATCAGGCAGACTGTGTGCATTTTATGGATAAAATTATCACTATGGACAGAAGAGGAAATCAGTTCTGTGGCAAGCAGCTCCCTCCCAAATGTTTGGTTGATTTTGCTTCATGCTTCCAGCCTCATGGCTGCTGCTCAGATTTCCTGGCAGTTTCCACAATGGCTGTTTAAATAACACCATTGAAAGACTTCTGAACATCATTGTATCTCCTGTATTTCTGTTCCTTGTACCCATTCTGGATCCATTAATGCGTATGGTGCTGTGCTATCCAGTTGTGTTCCATGAGATAAAATAGCAGCCATCTTGCTAGGAGGATGAATGACAGCTAGATGGGAAAGACAAATACACACACCATGATTTTCCTATAGGCCCATGTGGTTATGGCATCACATCAGCATGAGAAAGCACATAGGATTTTGGCACAGTTGGGTGTGCACAGGATGGGGGGGTGAGCGGAGGGGGTTCTGCATTGTGTGTATCAGCTGAGACCACCTCCTTATATTCCCTTCCTGTTTGGACTTGGCATTCCAATGGTTCAGTGTTTTGTTTTTCAATTAATGGCCCTTTTTGCACCTTACTTGGTGCCACTGGCGTCACACAGGGATCACGCAAAAAGCCTCTCCGGGAGGGAATCCCGTCCCCTGAGCTTCCCTCTGCACCAGCTCTGTGTTGGACGGAAGGAAGTGCAATAGCTCTGCCCCTTCCTTTCTGCAGAGTAGCCGGCTACTTTTCCAGGCTGCACTGGGGGAGGAAGCATGGCCATTGCACTTCCTGAGGTTCTGCATGCCAGGTTAGTGTGGGAGGGATGTGGAAAGAATGCAAAATTGTGCATCATTTTCAAGAAAAACCTGAAAAGGATATACTGCATGATTGCCTCGTATCGCTACAGGAGCGGGTGCGATCACGAGGACGTCATGCGGAACTATCCTTGTGATTCCACGCTGCTCTCGTGGCCATTTCCATTCAAAATCGCATGCAAAAAGGGTCAATGTCCCAATCATACATTGGTTCTCAGCTGATTTTAAAGCATATGGCGAAATCTTTTTCTCTGACAGTTAAGGGCAGCCATTCACATTATTCCATCAGGAGATGCTGCGGTCATTCCACCATTTCCTGTGAGAAACATCTTTGAAATGCTGCTTTTAAAAAGTAACACATTCTTGTTGAATGATGTAAGTAGCACAGCACTCTTGCTTGTTAAGATTACAGCTACGCTACAGGGTTTACTGACATCCAGAAGTCCTGCTTTTCATCACCACACTTGGTAATGACATTCACCATGCAATAATTTTTGTCAGTTTTGCTTTGGTCCACAGCGGTAGCACACCTCAGAGACAGTGCCAGTCTGTCTTTAGTCAATGTCTTGGTGAGGCTGTTTCTGTCACTTTTTGTGAGGCACTACATGGTCATGCAAAATAACACCTGGTGCCAGGCGGATGGGTGGGTGGGGAATGTCTCCTTAGTACTGGCTGTCTGGCTGCTTGTGCAGCATGGGGGAAAAAAGCTTAGAATAAACCTTGGTAACAGGCAGGCACAACCCAGCTCTCCCTTTGTGGATCTGGTGAATTACTGAAGGTGTGGGATCTCAGAGCCCTTTAGCAGGTGTACTGTGAGAAGTACTGGTGCAATGCCAATGTTTCTCACATAAGTTATAATATGTAGGGCCATCTTTCCCAATCAGGCACACTCTAGTTGTGTTGGACTACAGCTCCCATGATCCCTAGCCACAGTGGTCCACTGGTTGTTGTGGGTTTTCTGGGCTTCAAGGCCGTGTTCTATTAGTATTTTCTCCTGATGTTTTGCCTGCATCTGTGGCTGGCATCTCCAGAGGATCTGGTGGCATGGAAGTGAGACAGAGTATATATACTTGTGTAGTCCCTGGGTGGGAGGGAGCAATTTGCATGTGTTACAGTTGGCCTGTGTGATGGTGGCTTTTTGTTAAATGGGATATCCCCCAGGGTGTATTGTTAGTCAAGGGATATGCATAACAGTGCGTTAAGTACATTAGCAACCCATTGTATTATTCGCTTTAGAGGGACCTCCAGAGTCTGAGTGGTATTCATTGACATATTTTTGAGTCTTGATTTTAGTATTCTTCAGTACTGGTAGCCAAATCTTGTTTACTTTCTGAGTTTCTTCTTTCCTGTTGAAATTGTCCATGTGTTTATGGATGTCAATGGCCTCTCTGTGTGGTCCGACATAGTAGTTGTCAGAATGGTCCAGAATTTCTGTGCCTTCAAAAAGCATTCTGTGCCCAGGTTGGTTTATAACATGTTGTACTACTGCTGATTTTTCTAGGTGGATCAATCTGCAGTGTCTTTTGTGTTCTTTGATTCATGTTTGGACACTGTGTTTTGTAGTCCCTACGTAGACCTGCCTACAGCTGCAAGGTATGCGGTAAACTCCAGCAGAAGTCATTGGATCCCTCTTGTCCTTTGCTGAATGTAGCATTTGTTGAATTTTCTTGGTCAGTCTGTAAATTGTTTGGAGGTTATGTTTCTTCATCAGTTTCCCTATGTGGTCCGTGACCCCTTTGATGTATGGTAAAAACCCATTTCCTTTGGTTGGCTGCTTATCTTCACTGCTGTGGTTTTTTTCAGGTCTTGAGGCTCTTCTGATGTCTGAACTGGAGTAACCATTGGCCTGTAGAGCCAATGTACTTAATGCACTCTTATGTATATCCCCTGACTAACAATACACCCTGGGGGATATCCCATTTAACAATAGGCCATCATACAGGCCAATTGTAACACATGCAAATTGCTCCTTCCTACCTGGGGGCTACACAAGTATATATATTCTGTCTCACTTCCATGCCACCAGATCCTCTGGAGATGCCAACCACAGATGCAGGCGAAAACGTCAAGAGAAAATACTAATAGAACACAACCTCAAACCCAGAAAACCCACAACAACCTATGGATTCCAGCCATGAAAGCCTTCAATTTACATTGGACAATGGCCACTGATTAAGGCTTCTGATATTCTGTCCCCTCCAGCCACATTTCCCAAAGCTGAGGACATTTGAGCAGCATATGGCTAAAAACATTAAACCAAATGCTAATCATTTTAAAAATGAATCAGAAGGAGATAAACAGCTGGAAAAGCTGTTGGAAACTTGCAAAACTGTGAAAGAAAGATTGAAGGAGGAAAGGGACGTTACTGAGAAGTTACAGCTGCTCTCTTAAGTAGACTTAGAGATTTGCCATAAGTGTTGTTCCAAATAAATTGGTCCTTTGCATTATTATAGCCAGAATTCTTCAACTTATACAAGAGGGAAGGGGACCCTCATAGGTTGCATGTGGCTGACAAAGCATTTCAGCTGCTCACATGCATGTGATTGGGAGCCAGTGCTGAGTTTATGGCCTAGATTATTAGGTACTGTAAATTACTAAAACACTAAATCATTACATCTTTCATAACAGAAGTAGGAACAGTGCAACCCTCTAGATGTCATTGCACTGCAGCCCTTTTCGCATGCCAGTCCTGTTGCAAAATGGCCTCGGGAGCTTCGCACGATTATGAGGACCATTTCACATGACGTCCTCACAATCGTGCAATGCTCCCAAGGCCAGTAGGTGGTGATCACACATTATATCATTTTCGGCTCATTGCCGAAAATGATGCACAATCGCACGTCCCTCCCGGGCCCCCCACACACTTACCTTGCATGTGGGGGCTCTGGACACACAGCCATTGTGCTTCCTCCCCCAGCACAGCCTGGGAAAGTGCCCAGCTGCGCTGCGGAAGGAAGGGCCGGAGTGCTCACGCTTCCTTCTGGCCAGCACAGAGCTGGTGCAGAGGGGACACAAGTGCCTCTGGAAGAGGCTTCTCACGTGATCCCCTCATGACACCAGCGGCACCAGGTAAAGGTGCAAGAAAGGCCTGCAACCTCCAGGATTCCTGACCATTGCCTGTGGTACCTAGGGCTGCCAGGAGGTCTATTTGTCCTTGTTACAAGAAATACATCCCCATCTCATTTGCTCTCTCTCTCTTTTCCAGTTGTGAAAGTCTTGTAACCCTCTAGGTGCTGTTAGACTGAAAGTCCCAGCAGTCCAAGCTAGTATAGCCAATGTTGAGGACTTCTGTGAGTTGCAGCTCAACAAGATCTGCAAAACAGCATGATTCTCTCTTAATTTTGTTAGCAGTACCCCTCTCAGAATAATGCACTTTTTTTTGGTAATGTTATATGTCCTTCTTAAACTTGGCATTGCTTAGCACAGGAATGGACAACATTGGAAGCCAAATACCTACTCCATGTATTACACTAGGCCTAGAAATAAAAGTTTATTCCCCCTGCCAAAAACTGGAAATGGCTACAAAATCCTCTTCCAGTTTTGGTATTGGAAAGGGATTATGCTAGGAGAGATTAACAATGACAATGATAACTGCTGTGATAATTTAGATGAAAAAAACTGCTGCTCCTGGAGACTTCTTGATTTTTTTTTCCAGTGGGGTGGGGGCAACCTCCAGAGGCCACACTTTGGTCACTCCTATTTAGGAATTCAGAAGATCTTAACACATCCATTTGGTACAGCCCTGAGCACCCCCTGCCAGATTGATATAGTTTCATTGGTGAAATATTATTTATTTGGCAAATATATTAATTGGCATTGATATAAAATGGAACCTGAGGTAACTGGAAGGTTAAGCTGGGTAGAGGAAAATTAATGACTGAAAACATGAGATTGCAAGGCAGGTCAGTCACACCCTCTCCTAGGTGAAACTGAAGTCATTGTCAGGCAGATTGCAAGGCAGCCCTGGAGGCAACAGGATTACATATCTGAGCAGAAAAGGGAAATCCCCACCAAACTGTGATTGTTCTAACCCTGATCCCTCAAATCTGGATGTTCCCCTGCTTTGTCTTCCCAACCTCTCCACAGTATAGAGCTATTACAACAGCCATTACTCTCTTGTCACCTAAACGCTAAGAACATTAACTCTGTCCAGACCCCATTGTCCATGTTGCAACTCCCATTGTCCACTCAGCTGGGAAAGCCATTCATACTCATATCCACAGGGTAGTTTTTGGGTATACAAGCTTCCAGTTTGAGCAGTCAGACACAGTACTTCTCTTCCTGGTCACCACGCTGTCATTCTTAATTCCTGAAGGAGTACTGTCCTTAGACATCCCTATAAGCCACACTGCTGCTTTCTTCCCTGCTCTCTGGATCGATAATTATCACCCAAACCCTGAAATTCCTCTATCCACAACTTTTCTCCCTTTATCCTTCAATTAGCTCTTGTGTGAGTGCTCTGATCTTTCGCATATGTGAATGAACTTTCAATAAAACACATTTTAGCTTATTTTGGAATCTTCGACTGATTCTTTCCTGCATGAACCCTTAAACCTTGGTGGAAAGATCTTGTTATCTCCCTCTCGCAGGCCTCCTAATTTTGAGCTAATTAATTCCCCCTGTGATGTGGAGGTACTGGCATTGTGGATGGACCCCTGAGTCATGTTTTGGAGTAACACCTTCTGGGAGCATTTCACCTAAGCCTCATGTCAACTGGAGTGACTTTGAGGGGTGAGAGCCTAGGGAGGAGGAGAGCCAGTTATGGTAATCATGTCTTGTAGCCATTTTTGTTCCACGAGTTAACCATCTATTGAATAAAGTACTAATTTTGTCTGCAGTGCAGTTTGCAAAATGTCCTTTTCTGAACAATGGCTCTCATAACCCTAAATCCAGCATAGCCATTCCAATCCCTGTTGTCTGCACTACTTATCCATTTGCCTTGAATGTTCAAGTTCTAAACAATTCTGTCTTGCCATTTTGAAACTAGATGTCATTCTTGGGGCTGACAAACAGGGATCTGTAGTCCAGTTTAGTGAGGCCAAAGAGCTCTCTGGTTGAGAATTCTAAATGCCCCTCTCTAAACTGCAAACCCCAGGATTCCATAGGGTGTTGAAAGTGTTTATGTTGAAAGTGTATAATAGTGCTATAACAAGTGTAGTGGGGAAATAGCTTTAGTGTGGCGTGCCACTTTCATTCTATGTTTTAAATGGTTCAATATTTTAAAATTCTATAGACAGCTTAATATTATTCTAATCTCCCCCCTCTTTTTTTGGTATACCTTTTAGCTACTTGTGGTTTTACTTGTATTCCTTTTCACTGTGAGCTACCTTGAATCTTGGGGAAAAGCTGAAGTATAAATAGTGTGATTGAGTAATATGTTCACCTTCAGAAGAAAAAAAAAGGATTTTGATCCAAGAGGTACTATGAACATAAGACAAAAGGATTATCTAGCTCACTAGCAAGATGCCCACAAGCATGACATGAGTGCATTTGTATTTCCCATCTCTTGTTCCCCAGCAGCTGATATATAAAAGTGTACTGTTCTGATATAGGAGGCAATATACAGCCAGATGTCACTTACATACATAAATTTATCTAACCTTTTTTAATGCCCTCCAAGTTGGCAGCCTTACCTACATTTTGTACATCCCACAACAGCCAATTATAAGAGGAGGCACTGATTGTAGATTGTAGGCCCTTTCCTACAACAGCAGAACTAATGTCCTGCGTTTGGTAATTGACTGATGTTATAGTCATGGTAGTTATAATCAGGAATATTTAGATTTCCTGTAATCCTATTGATACTACTTATGACTAATGCACTGTTTCACAAGTTTCATTTTGTTTGCCTTTACAATCGCTAGTATGATTCATTCTTGGGTATGGGTAGACTGAGACTCAAAAAGGTCTCTTACTGAAAGGCATACCAAAGAATCAACAACAAATTTGATTTGCGTTTAGGTCAGAGTCCATTTCTTCCCACTTAAATTATCTTGACTTTTGCTTTTAACAGAGTACATTATTGCTGCAAATGTAATATCTGTAATATAGTAGGTGTTGTGCTATATTGGCTACTGCATGAGGTCATACTGAAAGTAATGCCTGTGTGCCATTTTCTCTGAAACTATTAATCCAAATGTGATGATGTTATTACGCCACCAGACAGAATGCTTCTTAACATATGACTGACATAATTTCTGTATTTCTAGGGCCCTTTTCGCATGCCAGTCCTGTTGCAAAATGGTCTCGGGAGCGTTGCACAATTGCAAGGACCATTCCATATGATGTCCTCGCAATCATGTGACACTCCCGAGGCCATTAGGTGGCGAGTGGTATGATATCATGTTCGGCTCGTTGCTGAAAATGACGTGGGATCGCACGTCCCTCCTGTGCCCCACCCACACTTACCTTGTGTGCAGAGGCTCTGGATACGCGGCCATCGCGCTTCCTCCCCTAGCACAGCCTGAGAAAGTACCTGGCTGCACTGCAGAAGGAAGGGACAGAACGTTCATGCTTCCTTCCAGCCAGCACGGAGCTGGTGTGGAGAGGAACAGAGGGGACGCGATTTCTTCCCGGACGAGGCTTTTCGCGCAATCCCCATTGTGAAGCCAGCAGCACCAAGTAAGGTGCAAAAAGGGCCTAGGTGTTGCATTACCAGGGGTATGAAGCAGAAACAAAGGGCAGTCATTGAGTTCTTGGCCAAAGAAGGATGTATTCCTTGCAACATTCACAGAAGGCTCAGAAATGTGTACGTTGAAAAGACAATTGATGAGAGTAATGTCCATAACCCATGGCCAGTTTGGGCAGTTGTGAGGAATGATAAAAGTATAAAGTAGCACGCATCAACCTGTGCAGACCCAAGATTTGTTTTGGAGTTTTTTTCCACCCCTCTATAGCAGATATTGGGTGCACATGGGGACTGTACCAGAAGGAAGAATTAGCTTCTTCCAAAATTTGCAGATAGCTTTCTTTCCCCAGGACAGAGACAGAGGCCATTTCTGCACTACATTGTTATAGTGCTATTATTCCACTTTCAACATCCTGTGGAATTCTGGGGCTTGTAATTTACCAAGGCCAAAGAGGTCTCTAGTTGAGAATTCTAAATGTCTCCTGCAAACCCTAGGATTCCACAGGATGTTAGCACTATAACAGCGTAGTGTGGAAATGGCCAGAGTTATATCCTGGACTTGGAGAATCTCTAAACCTGAGATTCTCCTTTTTTTTAATTTTTATTTTTTTTTGAGTTAAGTTTCTAATCCTTGTGAAGAAAGGCTTGTAAATAAATGAATAATGTGGTGCCCTGTCAAAAGCCAGTATTGGCTGTACTGGATTTGTATTGGCTGCAAGGTTGAAGCCTCAGAGCCAAGTTTGCCCTTCTCCATGATAAACACAGCAGAATAAATTGTTGCTGTTGTGTGTTTTCAACTTACAGTGACTGTATCATAAGATTTTATTGGCAAGGTTTGTTAAAGGGAGTTCACCATTGCTTTCTTGTTAGGCTGAGGTGTGTGACTTGTCCAAAGTCACTCAGTGGGTTTCCATGGCTGAGTGAGGATTTGAACTCTGGACTACTGGAGTTCTAGTCAAACACTCAAACAACCACATCATGCCAGTCACCATGGAGATTTTTGTTAAATAATATGTATAATTTGTTTTTATTTTTCAAATAAATAACTTAGTGATTAACCTCACTGGAGACCTGGGCTAGTCATTTCTTCCAGCCTGAGATATCTTACGAGGTTGTTCTCAGAGTAACATACAGAACCATGTACATTATGAGCTCAGAGAAAAGGCAATATATAACTATTACAAACACACTAACACTAACATGATGAGCCAGTATAGAGCAATGGTTTTCATGTTGGACTACAGCTCTGGAGACCAGGGTTCAAATTCTCACCCAACCATGGAAAGCCTCTGGGTGACCTTGAGCAAGTCACATTCTCTCAGCCTCAGGCGAAATACCTCTTCTCAGAGAAGTTTTGAGCCCTGGGAAATTGATGCTTGGTAAACAGATTTATTGCTTTCACACATCCACACTAACTGACCACTGTAAATATCTAAAAGACCTGTATCACCTTACACAGCCTTTTGAAAATTTCATGCAAGGATCATAATGTGCATCTTTCTAATTCCTATTACATTCTGACTCACTCCCACAATTGCATAAATATGCTTCATGACTGAGGTCTTAATACCACCCGGTACTGCACCCAGAGAAGTGGTTTTATATATCCATAAAAGCTCATGCAAAAATAAAAACCAATTAGTCTTAAAGGTGCTGCCACATTTGTTTCCTCCTACTTTCTTCCTGAATCCTACTGGTTAACCCCAACTAAGCCCATTTCCACACTAGCCTGTTCTAGCGCTATGATTCCACTTTCAACATCCTATGGAATCCTGGGGTTTGCAGCTTCGGGAGGGGCCTACTGCCCCAAGATTCCATAGGATGTTGAAAGTGAAATCACAGCGCTAGAAGAGGCTAGTGCGGAAATGGGCTAAATAGACATTTTGATTCAACTAGTGACTATCAACTCAGCACATGTTGTTGTTGTGTGCCATAAGTCATTTCAGACTTATGTTGACCCTAAAACAAACCTACTATGGGAGGTTCTGGGCAAGATTTGTTCAGAGGAAGGTTTGCCTTTGCTTCCTCTGAGGCTGAGAAGTGTGACTTGCTCACAGTCACCCAGTGGGCTTCCATGGCTGAGTGGAGATTCAAACCCTGGCCTCCAGAGCTGTAGTCCAATGCTCAAACCACTACACTACATTGGCATAGTCAAATTCGGTTAATTTAAATGGATCTGCTCTAGTTGGGACAAATGTTGGATTCAGCCCAGCGCAGAAAATTTTGGATCCCAAACGGTGGAGAAAGTCTCCAAGAGTCATATAGAGGGATTAGCATGGAACACTCATCTAGAAATGCCTTAAAAGCTTCTGTAATGCAGATGAACTGGGTGGAGACCTGGTTTAGCAAGGAACAAAAGGTCTGATTTGAGGTAAAGAGCACTTCAAAGGAATGGAAAATGTATCAGGATCAACTGGATTGGATCAAACCCCCAGACTTTGAAAAGAATCAAAGGGTCTGAGCTGTCTGAGAAGCCCAGGGGGTTTTATACTTTAACCCTTTCCTTTAACAGTAACCAACAAAGGAGGCGAAATTGTAAGGCTAGACTCAATAGCCTCCCCAATGCAAGAGGATTATCATTAGAACTTGGAAGCATTACTTTTTTTAGACTACAACTCTGAGAAGTCACCAGGCAGCATTGGTGACTGGAAAATTCTGGGAGATGCAGTCTAAAAAGGCAACCTTTCTCGTTTCTAATGTAGGAACAAACTCCAGGATTAAATGCTGCATTAGTCAAGACAACAAAAGGTCTTAACCAAATTTATTATGGAATTATATTTAAAGAGTTGACCATGCTGGTCTCTTTTGGCATAAAAGGACATCAAGGAAAGCAGTGGCATCCTTGAGAATCACTGGGAAGAAATTTCTAGCATAAGATTTCGTGGGTTCAGTCTCCTTCATAAAAGCTTATGCTAGAATGTCTCCTCAGTCACTCTCAAAGGTACTACTGGCTCCCTTTAAGTCTTTTATTATGACATAGGTTTTCATGGACAAAGTTTGTTTCATCAGACAGTCTGCAAAAGCTTGTGAA
The DNA here is from genome assembly GCA_948474755.1 of Ctenosaura bakeri. Classification (NCBI taxonomy): domain Eukaryota; kingdom Metazoa; phylum Chordata; class Lepidosauria; order Squamata; family Iguanidae; genus Ctenosaura; species Ctenosaura bakeri. The sequence goes on along the minus strand of CAOLHI010002757.1, from coordinate 15,760 downwards.
ATAGGCCTGTATATGTTTTAGCCTACAAAGCCTATAACCCCTTGCCGTTGCCCATACTGACTGGGGCTGGTGGGAGCTGCAGTTCAAAACGTCTGAAAGTCCAAAGTATAAGCTTTTGTGAATCCAGTGGGCATTGCCCATGAAAGTTTAAGCCATAATTAATTGGTTGTCTTTAAAGTCCCATAAGACTGTTGTTTTTGATGCAACAGACTGACATGGTTAACATTCTGAAAACTGTTACATTATTTAAGATAGAAAGGGGCAACACTGTGTCCTCTAGCTATTCTCGCATGGCAGCTTTTATCGTCCCCTATGAGCATAGCCAATGGTGCGAGATGATGGGAGGTGCAGTCCAGCATCAATAGAAATTCACCATTGGCCAAGCCCTGATAACAAAGATCTATATATCCCACATTCATTTGTATCTTCATTACTTGTGGCTGCCTTATGTTTTGGAAAGCAATGGGCAAGACCTTATGTATTTTCAGGCATTATTCTATCTTGCACCTGGATGTGTTTTGTACTGTAGAAAAACATAATCTCTAGTAGGAAATAGGCTTTTCTGCAGTTTGTGATATGGGCTTTGATCCATAATAAGTTTTTTTCTTTTTTTAAAACAAATGAGAAAAAGTAAAAGAAACAGAAATTAAAATGATTTCTTTTACCTTTCAGTCTTTATAACCTTACCTTATATTAATAATAAATTATTGGGACCAACTCCATGACTACTCACTCCATCTGCGATGCATGCATGAAGATACGTTGTGCTGTTTGGGATGCAGTTCTATTGCTGCAGGCATTGTCAGCTGCATCAAGCACTTCATTTGCACCTCAGCTGTGAGGTTCACTGGTACACAGGAAGTACTGCTTTTTGTCATCAGATTTTGTAGTGACTTTCACAATTACATAAACTTTGTCAATTCTGGTTTGGCCTACAGTGCCATTGTGCCTCAGGGACAATGCCAATGCACCTCCATCAGTGTCTCACTGAGGCTGTCTCTGTCATTTTCTACACACAAAATTACACTTGGTGTCAGGATGATCAGGGAGAAACATCTCCTCAGTACCAGCCCTCTGGCTTCCTGCAGAGTAGGAAGCAAAACAGCTTAGAATAAATCTTGATGTGATTTTGGTATAGGGCAAATGTAGAGCAGCGTAGTTATGCAAGATCCCACAGTTGCACAATCAAGTGTACAAGGGATGGCATGGCGATGAGCAATTAGTTCACCATCTATCAAGTTGTAAGTGGGAGACAGGATTTTATATATATACTTGTGGAAAATTGGCTTCACTAGGGACCACACTTATACAACTTCTGAGAAATCACAAGCACTTGTGCAGCTATTTTCACACTAGCACAATTACCCTTATGTTCTTGTTGTGTGCCTTCAGATCATTTCTGACTTATGGACACCCTAAAGCAACCCTATTATGGCGTTTTCTGGGGGCTGAGAGTTTTTAATGTGTCCAAGGTCACCTAGTGGGTTTCCATGGCTGAGAGGGGAATTGAACCCTGGTCTCTGGCATCATAGTCCAACGCTCTAACCACTGTATCACACTGGCTCTTGAATTCCCCTTATATTTGGTTTTTAAGGCAAATGAAAACTTAAACCAAGTTAGTCCTGAATTAAAATGAAAGATTAACCTGGTTCATACACATATGTGCACACACTGAATTCTGAAATTCTTTCTCCACCCTGAAAACTTCTCTCTCTGCTTGTGTGTGTATGTGACAGCGGAAGAAAGACAGAGATGGGGAAACAAATTTATTTTGACAGCTAAGTACTTAGCATCATTACAGAAATCTACACTATGAGACCCAGTAATCTCTGAAACAGGAAAATTTATACTTAAAATGCAAAGAGCCATTAACTGTAAACAAGACTGGCCTCTGCCTACAAATATAGTCATTGTGGTTGACTATTGTGGTTGACATGTCCCTGAATCTGCAACACCTGAGCAGGGTGGTTAAGGATAGGGTGACATAGTCTCTAGAGTCAAAGTCAACTTGACAGCAGTTAATAACAACAAATGGTGGGGGTGCTGGCAAGATTTGTTCAGAGGTGGTTAGCCAGATCCTTCCTCTGAAATGAAAAGAGTGCAAATTGCTCAAGATCACGCAATGGGTTTCCATGATTGGAGGCAAGGGTTTTGAACTGTTGTCTCCTGGAGTCTCAGTCTGCTACACATTGGCTCTCCATCAATGTATCAATATATTTACAATTCAAAATTGCATGCAATTGTGTTTTTTTTAAATGGAATGGATTCAAAAGGTGCCACAAAATAAATTATGTCTGATTCCAGAGTGAGAAACCTTTCTATTGAAGTTAAACAGGCCTTTGAAAGCCAGCAGGTGGTAAAATCTGGGAGGGAACAATCAGGCAGGAGGATAGATGCCAGTTTCCTTTCAAGTCACTCCTTTGGTAACCTGAGCTCATAAGGCTTTGTAAAGGGACTAATGCTCCATCAGAAGAGAAAACAAACTCACTTTAAGATGCATATTAATAGAAAGGATAGAATAGATTTATTCTTAATAAATCTGCTCATGGTTACTCAAATTTAAATCTCACTGAGGTATGCTCTTTAGCAAAGCATGGATAAATTCCTTTTAGGGGAGAACATGTCCCAAAATCTCCTAACCTGCAGGATTATGGGAGCTGTACTTCAAAAGCACTAAGACAGAGATTTGTAATTGGACTAGGACTAGTCAAGGTCCAGATCCCTGCTCAGCAATGGAAATCCACTGGGTGATCTTAGGCAAGTCACACTCTCTCAGCTTTAGATGAAACCTCCTCTGAATAAATCCTTCTAAGAAAATCCTAGGGTAATGTCTCCATAAGTCACTTAAGGACCATCACAACAAAGTTTAATAGCTATTTATTCATGTTGTGCTCTTTAATAAATGTAATTATTTTATTAAGTTAATTGAAAGGGCATAGAAATGTGTGCAAGCCTTACTATTCTCTAGATCTCTTCATCAGACAACATGTTACAAAAAACATAGGGATGAATTTTTTAAAAAAAGGTAAACTGAATTCTACTGACTAGATCATATTTTGGATGGAATAAAGAAGAAGAATAGACCGCTGACATTCAAACTGTATTCCAACAAATGATGCGATGGTTGTAGATTTCACCTAGAGTAAACCCCAATATTGCTGAGAGCAAGAAAGGCCTCAAAATTTATTAATTTTTAAGCATACAAAACTAGCTTCAAAAGGAGAATTGTCTTTCTTCCTCCTAGCAATCCTGGAAGTTACTCTAGGTGATACTTAAACCCATCACAGTGCCCGTGCTGGCTGAGGGATTTTGGAAGCTGTATTTTAAAAATACCCCTCACTTTTCCAAATTCTGAAGACACCCACCTACTCACTCCTGGTTCACAACATGACTTCAAGCTAGCCACTCCTTAACCTCTTAAAAACATCTGGCCTGAGGAAAAGATCTGGAAATCATGAAAGATTGCATATGTATTTTTAGCTTTTTTGGTTAGCCTAATAATTTTATTATACTAATATAGTTTTTGTTTTTAGTCAGGGCTATTTTTGCTTTTTGTATCCTTAGGCACATACACAGAGGATTACAACTGAGCATTCTGATTCTATGCATGTTTGCTCAAAAGTAAGTCCTAGTCACTACTTCTAGGTCACTGTGCTCTGCCTCACTGTTTGAAGTTTACTTGGTGAGGTTCAGATGATTTTTTCCATCTTGTAACTTATGGCATCAAGTTTGATGTGTTTGAGAACAGCAGCTTTTTATAACAAAATGTTCTAGCTGCAATGTAAATGGAAAGCAGAGAATGTCCTCTGTCTCTGCAAAGCTCTTGGAATTCAAGCAGTGCATTCCATAGGCATGCCAACTTGTCTGTGGCAGCCATTTTCACTAAACAAGCAGTCCAGTTTTTATATTATGATTTTTAATAGGGCAAAATGCTGAGGAGAAAATATGTTAGGGGTTCTTGAGCGCCATCTCTTGGCACAAGTCATTGCTTGCATGTATATGAAGTCACCGTTTTCATAGCACATGAAGTAAATAAAACAGTGAGCAAGAAGGCTAACTAGAAAAGCCGTGCAGTAAGCATAGCAACAGGATGTTGAAATACTGTGTGTGTGTGTGTGTGTTTTAATGGAGAAATCCCATGAGCCTCATCTCCAGCAAATCCTTGCTTTAGACTGACGGTCAGATGTCATCTGCCTTTCACAACAATCAGATTGTCCCCTAGTGTTGTGTTGACACCAGGACAACAGGAATTGCTCCCCTCCCCACCTGTTGTTCTAGCACTGCCACAATAGATTCTTATCTTGGTTAAAAGAGTCACAAGTAAAATATACATCAGAGAAATGTTTCAAGATCATAATCTTGCCAGACCTGGAGGGGAGGTGCAGATGTTCTGAAATGCAGTTGAAAATAATAAATAATTGGCTACTGAGTTTTATAAAGGCATGGCATAAGATTGCTTAACACTCTCAATGTAGTGAATGCCCTTGGGCAGTGGCGAGCTTAAAAAAAATCTGAAGATGCAATCATATGCCAATTTTCCCCATTGAACTCACTAGGACTTTCTTTGAAGTACATTGCATGGCACCTTTCCGATTCTCTGATGCTGTATATACTACATGTGTCTCCACAATGTCCTAAGGGTAAGAAATATTTCCAGGAGCTTCCTTCTCAACTGATTTGGGGGACTGGTTTTTTCCCCACTGTACCAGGGACTGGTGCCATACTTCTGTCCTTTGGCCACAATTGTCTCTTTCCTGGCAGTTTGCCAGGGACCTACAGTTAACGGCTCATGGACTAACACTGGTCCAGGGACCACCACTTTGAGTAGCTCTGTTCTAGGAGATCATTAGAAATCAACTTTACAATCCAGCAACAGGGTTATTTAATTAGAAGCAATTCCTGCTTATTTCAAGGGCCCTTAAATAGAAATGTACCCATTGGAATGGCATGATATCTGACAGGTGCAGTATGAATGGGTCAAAGAGAGAGAAAGAGCACAGCAGACTGCAAGGAGAATGAAATTTAAGACTCCAGTCAATCCTATGTAGACCACTTTAGAAGTAACTCCTATAGAATTCAGTTACTGGGTTGAGGTGAGGAATAATCCTAAATTAACAAGTATTCTTCCATTTGTTAATATTTAATTAGTGATTTATTAAGTAAGTTACTAATTAAGTAACTAGTAATTTATCCTCTTAAGGTAAAAAAGCAAGAAACCTTTGAATTCCCTCCCTTTTAAATTCATGTCATATTCAGGAAACTTGTAGAAAGCTTGACACCTAGTTCTTATCTTGGTTCTAAAGAAGAGCAGCTGCAAAATAAGGGTTGCTGCTGCCACCACCATAAAGAACACTGAGCTCCTATTTCTAGTTGCCCCTGGGCTGCAGAGCTGACAGGAGGAACAGTGAAGTTTCTGTCAGCGGCTTGGGGATCTAAGGCCAGTGAGAAACTCTATTTTTGACCTTCTAAGAAAAGCTTCATGGCTAGAAAGAAACAAATATGTCCCCAGTTATTGGCCACAGAAACAGCTGTTCTCCCAGAGTTTGTTTTCCTCTTCCTTCCCCATGCCTTTTTCCTTTTGTGCCACACTCATAAATATTATATTGTGAGCTGTAGGGACTAGAGGAAGACCACATTGCAGGTAGATAGTCTCAATCAAGGAACCTGCTGCCCTGAGTTTGTTAAGATCTCAACAGGACACTTAATAACAGGGTCTCTCATTCATATGATCACCATTAAGTCAAAGCCAGCAATTAGCCACAAACTTAGAAAACTTTATGTTGCTTATTAATTATATATAATTAATAAGAATATTGTCAATAACCAAACATCATTTCGCTGGATTAAGACATGCCAAAATCCTAAATTATGTCAAGTTTAAGAAACTCCATTGGATCACCTAAAAAGGTGCATTGGGAAGCTTATAATTACAATAATGTACAATTATGCAAAGTTTAAGATTTAATTTTACAAGTGTTTAGAAGCTTTTCATAATCTTAGGCCTTTGAAAATAGTTTAATTAGTTTGTGCATAAATCCAGGACTGATTGAAGTCAATAGGGGAGGGTGCAGTAAAAGCCAGGGACTGCCACAGTCTTCCTCCACCAAATTCCAGTGTGACTCTGAGGCTTTGATCCTTCACTGCCTTTTGCTCTGCCAAAATTAGCCCTGACTCTGCTTTTGCATGTGAGCTGGATTAATCTGGGTTTTCATGCCTGTGCTGCCATGTTTTATTTTATTTATAGGCCATCTTTCAGTGTTAGACATCCAGGGTAGCACATAAGCATATATATGTACAATGGGCATGTATACTGTACTCTGTGGGTCTGAGAAAGTAGATTGTAATCCATGAAAAGTCATTCTAAAATCAGCTAGTCTAAAAGGTGCCACAAGTTTTTGTTATTCTCCTTTGTAGCAGGTAAATCAAATAATAGCAAAACCAGTAATATAAATAGCTCTCTATATATTGTACATTACACAACATGAAAAGCATGTTCAACTCAAGCTTTGACCAGCCCCCAGTACCCCAGTAATTTTTCAGATCCAAACCAAGCAATCTTTCTCCCTGTTTGCAGACACATTTGAGTGCTTGTCAGGAGTAGTTTCCTTCTATGAAACCTGGTGTAACAATAGAACCAGGGATCAGGGGCAGAACTTTTTGATTAGCAGGAAAGATGACATTGATCTAAATCAGGGATGAGCATGCTCCAGAGCCTAGAGGACTGGGAAGTTAATGGGATGAAGGCATTCCACACCTAAATAAGAATATTTGCTACATCAATGATGTAAGAATATTTGCTACATCAATGAAAATTTCTTTGAGTCTCCAAATTTTTAGCTTTGCAGAGAATGAGATACTAAAAACTGTCCATGCCCAGAACTCTTTATATGTGCTGTGTTTGCCTGCCCTTTTTCTTTGGATGCCTAAACTATATTTCTAAATGATCGACCAAACTCTTAAGTTACTGCAATGTTACAAATTTGGATCCTGAAGTAAATTTTTTAGCAGGGAAGTAAAATTCCCTACTGGGAGGCAATCCCCTGTAGCTACACCCCTCACAGCACCCCTCAGCACCAGATTATGCTCATCTCTGATTTATGTCAATGTCATCCTTCTTGCTAACCAAAATGTTTGTTTTTTTGAGGGGATCAATGCTCTTATGTTGCCATCCCCTATAACTACATTCCTGAAGGATTGTACTTACTGTCTGAGTTTTGGCTCCTCTGTTGCCTCTTGTTACATGGGAGTGGGGTTTGGCTGTTTGGGGGCTGACAGCCCATGAAATTGCATTACATAGCCCATTGCAGGATTCCCCCCCCCAACTCTACATGTGTTTTTAGTCAGAAAGCCACAATTTCCATAACTTGTGCAATTCCAACCCCTTGGAGGTCTGACTGGTGCTAGCACTGGTTTTATTTAGATGCCAAGTAGAAACAGGGCAATTTATTAAAGCCTTCAGGTCTCACTGATTTCTCTCAAAATGCTAATGTGCATGGTTTTAAAATTCTTTTAATCTTTTGAACCTGTATAACTTGTTAATAGTATTTCATATGTATTCAGTTTTTTTTAAAATTATTGTTCATTGTTTTCTTTGCACTGATTTTACTTGTATACCACCCTGAGCTATTTTGATACAGAGTAGGATAAAAATATTTTAATAAATAAAATAACTTTTTTCACCAGTTCTTTGGGGGCATATTGTTATTTGGCAAACACAATAACAAAAAGGAGAGTACATTGTTTATCAAGATTAAGTTAAAGCCTGATTCTCACCAGATGCCAAATGGCTAAACTGAGGATATTGTACTTTGGACTATATCATGAGACAACATGACTCACTGGAAAAGACAATAATACTCACCAGGGATACCATATTACAAGTGGATTGATAATTAAGGAAGCCACAGCCCTGAGTTTGCAAGACCTGAGCAGGTGTGTTGATGACCAAGCTTCACTGAGTCTCTGCTTCAGGGCAAATAACAATAACACGTGACATGTAAAAAGTAAGCTCTGGAATTCTCCAGAATTATTATTATGGATTTAGCCATCTTCTGTAGAGTTGCCAGAGTGAAACTGGAAACTGCCCTGGTCCATTTAGCAGTTGTGTTGAAGAGGGAAGCCAGGGTGGCATAGTGGTTTGAATCTGCACTGGGCCATGGAAACCCACTGGGTGAACTTGGGCAGGTCACACTCTCTCAGCCTCAGAGGAAGGCAAATACACTCCCCCGAACAAATCTTCCAAGAAAACCCCATGATAGGGTTGCCATAACTCAGAAACGATATGAAGACACATGACACGAAGAGGAAATTTTAGCAGGTGTCACTTGCTACCTAGTGACGTGACAAGGAACACCTACTGAAATCCAAAGAATCATAGAGTTGGAAGGGACCTATTGGGCTCCATGCAGGATCTCCAGCTAAAGCATCCCCAGCAGGTCATTGTCCAGTGACCCTTGGAAGACGTCCAGCGAAGGGGACCTGGCCACCTCTGTAGGCAACTGATTGCCTTGCCAAACCGCTCTTACTGCCTAAACCTTCCTTCTAATGTCCTGTCGAAATCTAGGCCATTTCCACACTATATTGTTATCGTGCTATTATTCCACTTTCAATCTCCTGTGGAATTCTGGGATTTGTAGTTTACTGAGGCCAAAGAGCTCTCTGGCTGGGAATTCTAAATGCCCCCCCCTCAAAAAAAAAGCCCTGCAAACCTCAGGATTCCAAAGGATGTTGAAAGTGGAATAAGCAGTCAAAACTGCTCTCTTCCGACAGGCCTTCCCAGACTAGGGCCTTTCGCACTAGCCTGTTATAGCGCGATGATTCCAGTTTCAACCTCCTCTGGAATCCTGGGGTTTGCAGTTTCGGGAGGGGCCAGCCGGCCCCTCCCGAAACTGCAAACCCCAGGATTCCAGAGGAGGTTGAAACTGGAATCATCACGCTATAACAGGCTAGTGCGGAAAGGCCTAGTACTCCACCGCCTCCCACCAACTGTCTTGCTGTTCTTTTAACAGTCAGTTGACTGTTGCTAATTGTTAATTGTTGTGTGTTTTAGGGGGTTGGTTTTAGATGGGTTGGCAGGTGGGGAGGATTGGGTATGTTTTTTAATGTAATTAATGTATGATTGTTGTTGTTCGCCGCCTCGATCCATGGGGAGAGGCGGGGTAGAAATAAATTTTTATTATTATTATTAGTAGTAGTAGTAGTAGTATACTCTAACAATATAGTGTGGAAATGACTTTATTCTCCTGAACTTTATCCTGTGGTGGTGCTGGTGTGCCTTCAAGCCATTTCCGACTTATGGAGACCCTACGTTACCATTAAAAGGACAAGAGCCCTCTCCGGTTTTCCGTCTGGCGGCCCTACTGAGAAGAAGCCAGCCCCAAAGTCGCCGCCCTCAGGCTAAAACCAAATACGACGCCGGAGGGGGGAAGGAGTGACGCTGTCTCTTTAAACGGATGCCGCCGCTGCCGTCACCGCAGGAGATCCGGCCGAGGGCCTGTGCGGGAGCAACTGTCCCATTTGAGAGGCCACTGGTTATGTCACCCTCCGCGGCTCCTCCCACTCCCCTCAGGCGGAGGGGCGCTGTTGAGAGGGTAGGTGGCGGGGGGGGGGGAGAGCCGCGAGCCAGCTCGACGCCTGCGCAGAAGGCCTCTGTTTTTCGTCTGCCCATCTCTCCGCTCTTTCACCCGCTCCCCCCACCCTCGCCCGCGCGAACCTTTCAGGGCCGCGGCGAGGAGCGCGAGACCGGGTCTGTGAGAAGCGGCTCCGCGACGAGGGTAGGAGCGGGCTAGAGAGGCGGGGGAGGACTCTGCCTGGCTGTGGCCTCCTGAGGGCCTCCCGCGCGCCGAGTGGCGGAGCCCTCCCCCGCCTGTGGAGAAGAAAGGGGGAGCAGTAGCGGCGGCGGGGCGGCGGCGGCCACGGCGGCAGGAGCCGCAGCCGCCCCTCGAGCGTCCAGTCCGGCCGGTGGTGCCAGCAGTGCCGCGTGGCGGTGAGGAGAGCTTGGCCGTGAGGGGCGAAGTGGGAGGAGGAGGAGGAGGAGGAAGAAGAGTTCGTGATGGATGGACGGGAAGGAACGAAGAGCGCCTGAGGGTAGGTGGCACGACGCGCGGAGGTTGCCGAGTGATGCCACAGAGCCCCGGGCTCCTCAGGGTGATGCTGAGTGGCCTCTGGCCTCTGGTCACTCCTGACACGAAGGGGTGTGGGAAGGTATGAACGCCAGCTGGCCCCTGACAGGGCTTGATGGCGACCCAGCCAGATGGGCTGAGAGGCGGCTCAGTGTCACCCTTGGGTGTTGGAGCAGCTGTGCAGAAACAGCTGGAGGTATTGCTGGGGGTCCTGGTTGGCGTGGTCGAGGATTGGGGGGGCGGTGTGGTTCTGCTGGATGTGGATTGTGAGTGACGGATCCAACCCGTGGCTTGACTGGTGAATTTTAGTTGGTGGGTAAGAAGTATGACCCCAGAATGCATTTTATACATGTTGTCTTATATCAGTGGTTCTCAACCTGGGGGTCGCACGACCCTTTCACGGGGGTCGCCTAAGACTTCGCTTCAAGCCCTTCTCAGGTTGAGCTTCTGACACTATGATAATGGTTGGGGGTCACCACAACATGAGAAACTGTATTAGAGGGTCTTGGCATTAGGAAGGTTGAGAACCGCTGTCTTATATGCTTGTTAGCTTAACTTTTTCTGCTTGGATGCGTAATGGTAATAGTTGGTGTTGTTGGGATGCAAAACGGTATTGAAACAGCATTATTGGGTGTGTTGGCTTTGAGTGCTGAGCGTTGTGCAGGAAAGAGTTGTGTGAGTGAGGGACAAGTGCATGCAACTGAAGGAGAAGTGGCACATTTGGACCACATTTCCCCCCCACACACACGGATGGTGCCAGAACTAGATGTTCAAAATAGGATATTTGCTGTGTGTTTGTGATATTCCTGGATGGGTGGGTGAATAGTGACAAGCTGGAACGTGTCTGGGGGGGGGTGACCAAAATGGGATAAGGTTAGAAACCAAACCCAGTGAAGGAACCTGTGAGGTAGCTGGATGTGATTAGCCTAGAGACTGAAAAGTGTTAGTGTAACCATCTTCAGATATTTCAGAGGCTGTCATGTGGAAGATGGAGTGATCTTGTGTTGTTGTTTTTTTATTGTTCCAAAGGCTAGATCTGAACCAATGGATTAAAATTACAGCAGTGGAATTTGAGATTCAACATTAGAAAAACTTTTTGGCCTTAAAAAGTATTCATTAGTGGAATAGACTGCTTCATTGGAGCATTTTAAACAGAGGTTGGAGGGACACCTCTCGGGGATGCTTTAGCTGTGGGTTCCTTCAGGAGTTTGGATTAAATGGCCCTTGGGATCACTTGCAACTCTCTAATTCTATGAATGTGGCAAGAACTGTGGCGAATAGGATAGCTTGCTGCTGTAACACAAGAATCATATAGCACAGGTTGTAATTTGTTTCACTGTGACGGGTGTTATCTTGAGTAGCATGGTATAGGCCTTACTGTGCTTTGATACTGGATGTGGCACTGCGTAGAACAGAGTAACTTTCAAGAGGTGTACTGTAACTCTGAATCCTACCTGTGGAATAGTATTTCCTTTATAATGAAGCACATACAATTAGTATGGTATTAAACAAAAGTACTCTGACTTTTGTTATTGAACTATTTTTTCAAAATATTAATTAAGGGACACTCCCCACTCGCCCTTTAAGAAGATCTGAAGGTTAGGGATGGTGCTAGCATATTTGCACAATGATGTTCAGGCAATGATTGGCTCTCTGTTTTGCATTTGTGCAAAAATCTGCCCATTTAACGAAACAGCACCATATGTATATTTTGCCCAAATTTTGTGTGATAATGTAAATCAGCAATGTGCATTTTGTACAGTGGTTTAGGTTTTATGCAAAACAGAAGTAATTATTTTGAATTTTAGAAAGTGTGCATAGCTCTATCATAAGGTGGGTACAACTGGATCTTTTGAACTGCAATAGCATTAAAATCATGACAGTAACTGTTGGGATGAATATGGAGTTTTCTCACACAGAGAACACATATGGAAGACTGAGATACCTAGCATGCCAATAGGCTAGACAGACTTGAAGGGTGTTGAAGATACTGTTTTACAGTGTTTACATGCAATGCAGTATATCATGCTTATAAGATATATTTGATATATGGCTTGGTTGAGCATCTTTGGCTCTCTGAATTTCTGTACGAAATAAAATAATTCCAATGCCAAGTGAAAGAAGTAGACAGAAGATTTCTATGTATTATTTAGTTAGACATTGCCTGTTATATAACTCTAAGGAACAAACTTTAATCATTGCTCATAGGAATGCCTTACAATTACTGCCTGCTGAGATGTAGGATAAGGATGCTAACAAAAAAGGCCTGGAGGATAATAACAAACTGTTATATAGAACCCAAGTCTTAAAGATAAAAGCTTGACTAGTGCCCCACCACCACCACAGCCCTCACTGCTTGTCCTTTCCATTTTAAAGGGCTACATCATATTTCCCAGCAGTACTTGAGTTGTAGCTTGGTGGTGGAAAAACAGTTTCCTACCAAGATAATTAATCCCACCAAAGCCCCTTGGGTGTCTTTGTAAAAATGAATCTATAACCACTTACAGTAGTAAAGTGGAATAAACAAAGCTTTTAGTAAAAATAGCTCTTAAAGTATGAAGAGTCTTGAAAATAATCATTTAGAAAATCATTTGCAGTATGAATTACATATTAGGAGGGAAGAAGAATCCATCTAGAAGCAGCATAATCTATATTCAGGAGGTCACTTTCTTGGGAATGCTTGTTTTAATGTGTGACACTATAATGCAAGTACCTGTTGTGTTATGGCCCAGCTGAAGAGTGTTGTCTTTAAATCTCACTTATTTGGTATGAGCGTGTGAAGGGTATGCTGAGGGATAGCTTTGTTTTTCAGTGTGAACATTGGCAGAGAAGGTAGCAGATTAGCTTTTGTCCAGGGAGTAAGCGCATGAGCATGTTGTGTAGTGTGGTGATCATTTTAATAATCCCGGAGGGATATAATTTACAGGAAGCAAGAAGAGAAGGGAAGAATTAAGCAACACAATTCACCTGCTGCACAGTATGCTCTTTAGAACTATATAGTAATTGTTGATTGTGATTGTGATCACCCCTTTAGCCTCTGCTTTCACTGTATAGAAAACACTTTTAAGAAAGCAGTAGTCTTAACAAAAGCTACAGTGCATGGAGTGGAGAAATAGAATTGGTTGCTGCACTGTTAAGTTGTACATTCAGTAGCACCAGCAACTATGTCCTGCAGTGGCTCCATATGTTCTGTCTCTTGCAAAGGAGTTGTTTCCATGGCTTCTCCAGGATTTTACATCTGCCTTATCTACGGAAGGTGCTGATTGGTTCAAAGTGGGACTAACAATATGATTGCCCATCCGCTACAGCCAGAGTGTATATGCTATTAGGAAACAATCTAGGCCATTGGCTACTTCTTTTAGTCAGACTTGTATTACGATCTGTCTTTAACTGACTATATAAGATGGACTGTGTTATCTTGTGCAAGTTTTTTTTTTTTTGGAGGGAATGACAACCTTTTAAAAAATATTTAGTACCGAATTCTTAGGGAAACCTGTAGTTCTGAACCATTTTATTGTCTAAATTGAAATTAGGAGTTGTAGAAACTCCAGAATTATTACTCTATGGGATTATTACTCACAGGTATAAAAGTCAGGATCACAGGCTGAGATGTTGTATACATGGAAAGGACTTAACGCTGCTGATGGTATAAATTTTATAGGCATATATTAGTGTGTGTGTATATACAAATAGATGTGTGTTAATTAAAATAGTACTAATTCCATATTGTAAGAATAAGAATTCTATCTGTATGCGGTTTTCTTGTATACAAAGCATTTAAATGGTAATGGGTATTACTTCATTTCCTTAAAAATGTGGCTCACAAGCCCTGCCAATGAGAGGGTTCTGCTCATGGGAGTCCTGGATTTTTGCCCCATAAGCTTCCCTTAACAGCACCACTAGTGCTGAATATGTCTGAAAAGGAGCATGAACGATAAGAAAAGAGGCTACTACTTCTTGCTGCATTCCTGTGTTTGGAAGCAGAAGACCACAAAGCAGAAGCAAATATTTTTTGCTGTCCAGGATGTACTTTCCTGGCTCAGGCAGTAAGCACTGAAGGAGGTAGGTCTTCAAGTGGCGTCTTGACTCAGGTTTTGGGGGAAGGAAGTATCTCCATGATGACAATTGGACAGAATTAGTGTGTCCCTTCCCTCTCCCGAGAAATAGAAACAGAACTTTCATCTCTGCACTGAGATGAACATCTCTCACTAAATATATCATTGAATGGTTACGGCTTCTGTATAGTCTGACAGGCCAATCCCTCATCCAGTGGTAGGTAGTTTGGTGCCATCTCTGTATCACAGCTCAGATCCTTGACCGTTGGCCATGCTGGTTGTGCTTCATAGGAGTTGTAATCCAAAATTTTTGGAAGGCGCCAGGTTGCCTGTGTAGTTGTCTGACCTATGTAGTTGAGAGATAATGAAATCCTTGCTTTAAGAAAAGCTGTGTCTGTTTACTTCTATACTGGTCTGTGTATGAAAATGAAGCTTTTCTTGGTTCCCAGTTCAGACATCTCCCTTTCAAACTTAGCTTTCTCCTTTGTCTTCCAGCTTTCAAGAAATGCTGTTTTATAATCATCTGTGCTTCTCCTTTTATCTGGTTTGGTGAGTGAGGAACAGGAGTTAGGCCAGGGGTATGGGTCTGGTGGTGTGCATGGGCTGATAATAATACTGATTCTGTGAAACAGACACACCCTGCAGCAGCAACAGTGGTTGATCCTATTTTCAAAGGAAGAGTGGCAAACTGGGACTAGCTCCTCCCTTTCCTCTTGTTTCCTGTCCTTCCAAAAAAAGATGGGTGGGGGGACTGGCTGTGGTATGCCGACCTATTATAATGTGGGTCAGTCCACACACACACACACACACACACAAAGATGGGAAAAGAAACAGCGGAAATTAATAGAGCAGAAAAACTCTTGGAGAAAGATAGTGGTTCACGATAAAAGGAATTCATTGTTGCATATCTGATTTAGAGTGAAGAATAGAAGGGAAGGAGAAAGTGAATTGTTTGCCTTAGTATGGAACAGTGTTTTGGAATCAAGGAATGAAAAGAATAGACTAAAAGAGGAATAATCCCATAGAAATGAGAGGAAGGTGCTGCTCTCTATGAACTAAAGGTAAAGAGAGATGCATCTCCCTGTGAGAAACTTAAGCCTGACAAGTAATGCCATTGGATGTCTAAATTGTAGGGATTGTGTCAAGGCACAAGTAATTAAAAGTCTGCAACTACCTAGATGTGGACAATTTACCAGACAAAGGTGTTATTAATTTCTTTCTAGAATTTAGAGCAGGGAACCTATTGTTTTGCTAAAGCCTATGCAGCATTCTTTTCTGTTTTGTTTCACTGAGCACAAAGCCAGCTGTTTGGATAAGAAATGATGAATGGACAGAAATCTCATGAGTATTAGGCTATTCCGCCCTCCCCAGTATAACTACAAGAGCTGTGTTTGGATGATAATTGTGTAGATAGCTGAATTATAGTACTAATGGACAGACTGGGTGGTGTGAGTGGGCAAAAATTCAAATATGCATAACAAAAGACAAAATGGTGTGGTTTAGGTTGTGATACTAGAAGATACAGCCATAGCATAGAAATAAACTTTTTAGACTACTGCTCCCAGAATCCCTCAGCCAGCATGG